>JAQIWP010000364.1:0-27688 GCA_034695525.1 Euzetes globulus
CACTTATGGTAAAGATGTCGACGTTTTTGTCCATAATTACAACAAAAATCAAATTAATTTGAATAAAATTGGACTCAATTTCGATGACAATAACCACCTTTTGGTTGGATTGTTGTCCAAATTTGAAGATATAAAAGGTCTCGAGTTTTACAACAATATCCGAATCGATAATCAAATGTTTGATTGGATTCTCAAGAGATTCCCGAAATTGTCTTCATTGTCACTATTGGACTATCGATGCAATTATCATACGTTTGATTGGATGGCAATCGGCGACAGACTTTCCGAGACTTTGGTCTCACTTGAAATCGAATGTCGTCTCAATCAACAGATCTATGGACAAACTTTGGCTGATTTGTTGACAAAACTGGATCGACTCGAAGAACTGACCATTGTTTGTCCCCGAAGACGACTTCACAAAGTATTGGCCGCTTTGGGTCCAAATGTGGTAAAACTGCGAATCCTTCATTGTCTAGGATTATATTTCGACGAAATCATGGCTTTGATTGGTGGTAACGGAAGACAACTCCAAGAATTGCAAATTCATTATCAGACACTTGGCAATAAAATAGACCAAGATTATGAATTCACACTGATTTGCTGTAACCTAACGGATCTGAAGTCATTTACATTCAATCACTCAACCCTTTCAGTGGAAGCCCTGTCAATGGTTTCAAATTTGAAGAAATTGCAGATATTTCGGTACAACTACTCGGGTTGTCGTCCGACCCGTTTTTCAAATAACCGAGAATTCGAAATAACTGAATATGAATATCGATTCTTTGATTTCCGATATTTCAAAGAAATGGTTCCGTCTCTTCAATCATTGAGTTTGTCAAATGTGGAACTTCGGCCACAAGTGATGCGCAACTGGAAGAGTCTGTTCCCAAATGTGGAGCACTTGTGTCTGAAGTGTATATTCCAGTGCGGCTGTCAGATCAGTTACACAACTCAGTGCTTCGCTTGTCTTCGACTCTGTTTCGAGTATTTATCTGAACTGAAATCTTTGCGTTCAATAGATTTCAGCGAATCATTGAATCTGACAAATGTCCAGCGCTTCTTTGTCTTACAACAGATCCAGGTCTTGAGACTTAACTGTTATCTTCTGGAGGAAAAGAATTATTTGCTCAACATTTTGTCCCTGTTTGCAAGAATGACCAATCTCCGTAAAGAGCGGCCACTCCTTATCCAACTCTATAACTTGAGGTGTGAACTAATCAGTCGATTGACAACATTTGAAATTCCTTCTAATCTCAAAATTACTTTCGATTTGTTATAAGAATTTAAAAGTCACTCAAATGATTGTTTTTTGGATTTAATTTCAATTTGACCCAAATTCTAGTTTGATTTGATTTTTGTCTCTTTCTTCCAATGAATGTCAGAATCGTTTTGTAATTGAATTTTTAGTCAAAATAAATTATTTAATCAATGGCTCAGTTTTTATACTCTTAAACAAATTATTGTTATCAAGTTATAAAACTATGAATTTAGGTTTTGGTTATGAGCTGGATCGATTAATCATCAGTCACATGCTTTGCAATGGCTAAATTAGGACATGATTGAAATGTCAGTCAATTCATATTGCATCTTGAAAAATTTAGTAAATGTAATTTTGACGCACTCTTAATATCCTTGAAAATGAATTATTCATATTTTGGAGGAAAAGTCTTTAAACTTAATATAATGTTTATATTAGAAAAAAGATCAATTTTGAAACCATTTTTGAAGGAAGTGTTCGTTTATCTCTAATTAAATTCTAAAAAGCAGACTATTTTATTACCTATGTTTCAAAATTATCCTTTGTAATTTTAGTGAGCAAGGATCAATCACAAGTGAAAAGTTATTCAGATTGAGTAGAGGGCCAGTAATTCAAAAGTGAATTTAAAATTCAAGCAAAACTTTTGTAATAAACCTTAGAATAGATTTTACAAGGTAAATGTAGCTAGCTATGAGTATAAGTTATACTGTATAACAATGAAAAATTAACTTTTATTCATTAATAATGAATCATTATTAACTATTATGAAGCTTTGAAATTAGAAGGTCATCTAGATGATCAAAGGCTATATAACCATAAACTCTTTTAATTATATGTTTTAACAAAGTTCTTATCTAGACCAAACAATTTAATCGCTTTTATTATATCTTGTTCTAATCTAAGTTCTAATATTAAAGTAATCAAATGAAAAAATAAATGTCAAAGACTTTAAAGAGGTAAGATAGTCTGGATAGCCTGTATAGACCTGGTGCTCATACATTGGTCACATGAATGAACTTATTCTCAGCAAACAATCTGATGACTCACATATTGTGAACGTTATTTATGTGAAGTGCGGAGAATAGATTGAAAACGAGTTTCCGATTCCGTTTGAGTGGATTTGTTGTGCTTTTCATTGGTTTCAGTCATTCATAGCATTGAATGCGTTGAGTGTTGGGATCGCTTCGAAGGTATTGAAAACCATTCATAACTTATTTACTTTCATTTAATTTGATTTTTAATTATCTATTAAATCGAGAAACAATTTCTTTCAATTTGTTGAGATATTTTATCTATAATTTTAATGGATTTCATTGAGTCATACGATTGACAATAGTTTAAAGTGAGATTAAATGGGAGTTTTGGGGGCCTTTCGGGGATCACTTTCACGTGTTGTCAACCATTGGCGCCATTGATCTGCCCTTCAGTTGATATCTTCGGTCCTAATGTTTGTTCTTTTTATTGACAGTTAATTAGTTAGTCATTTGGTTATCGTTTTGATCAATTGTAGTGTAATAGCGGTCCGATGGAAGAGAATAAGTGAGTTTTGGTCACTTTCTTTGAATGAATTGTAATTTGATTTGATTTGTCTTCAGACCACTCATTGAAAATCAGACGGCACTCGATGTCGAGTCGGGGAAAGTCGATGAAAAACAGTGTAAGACTAGAAGACGTGGATTTTGTTCTGTAGTTTAATAGACAATTTGTTTCAGTGGGCGCTTTGACGGCACAAGTGATGAACAATCCGGAGATTTTGGCGGCCATGCAGTCAAAGTTGGCCGGAATGGTGGGAATGCCTTCTGGTTATTACGACACTCTCCCCAATATTGTCAAACGACGTGTCAAAGCGCTTAAGAACTTGCAAATCGAGAGAATCAAAATCGAAGGCGAGTTCTTCAAAGAAGTCCACGAATTGGAGGTTAAATATGGGCTCAGATATGAACCTCTTTATAAGAAGAGGACAGAGATCGTGAGCGGCGCCTATGAGCCCAATGACGACGAGTCGAATTATCCGTCAGAGTCTGAAGATGAAGAAGAAGATAATGAAGTAACTAAAGTGATACCAAAAGCTAAAAAGGAGGACACAGAAGAAGAAAAGAAGATTAAAGGAATCCCAGAGTTTTGGTTAACGATATTCAAAAATGTCGATATCATAAATGAGAATATCCAGGAACACGACGAACCCATTCTCCAACACTTGAAGGACGTGAAAGTGATCCTAAACAAAGATCCTCCCGTAACAAACCCTTCCTCTACTTTCCATTTGTCTAATGTTTGATCCGTTTCTTAAGGGATTTAAACTCGAATTTGTTTTTGAATCGAATGAATACTTTGAAAATGAAATTCTGAGCAAAGAGTATGACCTGAAATGTGACGCCGATTTAGAGGACCCCTGGAGTTATGATGGCATCGCTATCGTCAAAGGAAAGGGGTCAGTCTTGCCTATAAAATTGCTTGCTTAGTTTATTAATTTTGTTTTATCCTGTAAAGTTGTAAAATCGATTGGAAGAAAGGAAAGAATGTCACCGAAAAGACTGTGACTAAGAAACAAAAGCATAAGTCGAAAGGACAGGTCAGGACTGTGACCAAAACCATAAAGAATGACTCGTTTTTCAATTTCTTCGATCCTCCCGAAGGTAATCATCAATGGATTTATTGTAAGATTTTAATTGATTTGTTATCAGTTCCCGAAAACGAAGAAGATTTGGACGATGAAACTCATGCTTTACTTCAGGCTGATTGGGAAATTGGAGAAGTGATCCGGCAGTCGATCGTCCCCAGGGCTGTCCTATTCTTCACTGGCGAGGCTATGGATGACTACGACGAAGAAGATGAAGAGAGTGATCAGTACGAGGAAGACGAAGAAGATTCCGAAGCAGACGATGACTATACGCCACCGAAGAGTGCCGGCAAGAAAAAAGGTAAGAGCGCCGGCCATAAGAACAAAGGCGGCGATGGCGACAAACCCCCCGAATGCAAACAACAATAAACTAGTAATTAATCGTCAATTAAACGATAGGTTTCTCTTTAAATACAAAATTGAAAATTTGTTTTTTAAATCGTATTCGTTTTCAAAGGTGATTTTCACTCATTAATTTCAATCTTGAAATTCATAAATCGTTTTTGCCCTAAATTTGCGATTATTTTCAAAGTTATCTCAAATTTTAGTAATAAAAGCATTTTTTTAATTAAATGATAAGATCTTGATTTTGAATTTATTTTCTCATTTGAACCGTTTTTCTGATTGGTTTTGATTTACAGCAATTCAATAGTGATATCCAATGATATGTTTGGAAACTAAGGGCTCACAGAATGACTGAATACTTATTTCCAAATCTATTATTCTTTGAAGCTTTGGACAAAAATCGCGACAAATTTTTTTTTCAATTTCTATAATTTTTAATAAACAAAATGCAAAAGAAATGCTTTCAAAATGAAATATTAAACTCAAAATTTTTATATACAAAACTTATTGGTATTTAATTTTGATTTCAAAGAGTATAAGACAACTGTTGCTCAGAATCGACGTTCGTCTGAGTAATACGTTATTTAACTAAAATTAAAATTATTGAATCAAATGAATGACTGTTTTTCGCACATAAATTGCTTATAATTAACTATTTATTTAATTGTAGTACTGGGCTGTTGACCCCATGCCTGGGCTCACATTTTGCGAATCGTTTGGCTTTTTCGCATTTTTTTAAAAGACATTTAAATACAGAACTGTTTTAATAATTTTTAATGGTTTTTATTATGAAAAACTGAACTTTAATTGTAATTCAATTCAGTAGATAAATGACTGAAACAGCTGTAAAAGTGGTCCAAAATTGATGCTATATTTAATTATCAGTTAAATAATAAGATACTTATGATGTTATTCATTGACTGCAATAAATATAATTCTGTTAATTGTATTTAACGAGTATTTTAATGTCTGTTTAGTTACAAACAATATTAGAGTTTTCACTTCACTTCTGTTTAATTTTTTGCAATTTCTGATGTTTTTTCAGTTTTTAAGTCATTTTTCTAAACGAATCGACACTTTATTTAAATTGTATTTAATTTTTTTAATCGAATTTTTTCTCAAATGATAAGAGATTTTCGGGGTTTAAATATAGACTCGAAATTGTACTCAAAATATATACGTTTTATACAATAAAAAGCTTTGAAAACTTGTCTCACATTTGAAATATTAACTAAAAGACAGACTTCTATTGATTGCGTCCAATGGAGTGTCGATTAAATAAATATTTAGATTTTACTTAAATATATGGGTTTATTGACAAAATGGGGGTTTCGCTGCTCTTTCTCTCAATTGTGAAGTATTTGAGCAAAAGTTGAGTCACTATTAAACGATCGGAAATTTCTCTTTGATTGCGATTTTGTTTGGAACTAATATTTTAACAATTGGTGCAGTTTTTTGTTTCCTTGCTTTAATTGATTGACTTTTTTGTTTGATTAGTGGACTGGATAATTGATACGATAGTTTCTTTGGTGATTCAATAGCATTCGCTAAATTTTTATCACAATTTAGATTAAAATTCGTCAAACGATTTAATCAGAATTCAGATCGGAATTGATTTTCACATGAATTTCGAAATGAGTTTAAAGTCCATGAAAACTGGTTGGCTCAGGATATCCAAAATGGGCTTTTCAGGATGAAATTCAATTTTTATGAATTTGGTCTAAAAAACTAATTATATATAAATATTTTATTAAATATTAGAATATATTAAATTACAAGTCAATTGATTTTATGTATAAATAGATTACAAACATTTTGAAAGTAATAGCTATTTGACTGTCAAAAGACTCGGTATCTATGAGTCTGCGAGACAACAGGCCAGACAACAGGCACCCAATAGTGCGATACAACAGCACTGTTCGTCAGACATGCCTTCCCGTCGGTTTTCGGTAACGATAATAGTCTGTGGCTGCGGCTGTTGAGTATAGGGCTGTTGTGGAACGTATGGCTGTTGATATCCGGGCTGTGGTTGGAAAGTGTTTGGCTGATATCCTGGTTGATAGCCTGGTTGGTAGCCCGGTTGAGCCTGTCCCGGCCCTTGAAACTGAGGATTATATGGCTGTTGAGTGCCCTCCTGATAGAACTGGCCTTTTCATACAAATTAATTATATTATTATTGAATTATTTATAATTGTTTTCATTAATACCTGGAGGGTTGTAAGGAGGCGGAGGTCCAGACATTTTCAATGACTTTAGTTTTGAAGACAAATTACAATTTTGATTGATTTGTCAAAAAAGGCAACAATTAAATGATAGAATGAAAGCGGAGATCGGGTTTTGTCGCTGTAATGAAATACTTTAGTTATTGAAACATTGAGTTATCGGATGACGAGTTATTGCAATCATTTGTTACCAATGATTCACTGATAAAAGTAATTATTGTTGAATTTCAGGCGATTAGATTAGATAATAATTTTCAAGCCATTCCTGTAATAGGTATTCATAGAAATAGCACTTCTATTGTATTTACAAATGACTATTAAAATAACATTGAATGACAAAGGGATCGGTTTAATGACTCGACTGATTCAACATAAGTCTGAATTGATTTCTTTAATTAAGAATTGTTTCGAAATTAAATTCTGTGACTTTTGTTTGAGTCAGAAATCAAATCATTTTATTATATTTTACTTAGATTTCATTTAAATGGTTTATTAAGCTATTCATTAATTAATTATAATTATATCCAAACAACTTATCAAAAAAAGCATTTATTACTAATTAGATGATTGGGCAATACTGGGTAATCTGAATAATTTTATGCTTAGATACGGATATTATTACAGATTTTAAACAAATTGATGACTTATTCAAAGATCATTCAAAGAGGATAGTTCTGTGCACTTCTATAAGCAATTGTTTATCTATTTTTAGGCTCAATTAATATTTTCGATTGTTGTGAAAGTCAGCAAATTCCTAGTTTCAAATCAAACAAATGTAGCCATTGTACAAATCCAGTGCAACTCCAATTTGATAACCAAACAGTATCCTTGTGCTTCTTATAATATTCTGCTTGTTAATCTTATCAAAATATAATAGAATCGCATTGAAAGCCTTCAGTTTATCATCTTATTCTCGAAGAAAGATTCCGGTGTTAATTGGTCCAAGGTGAGTTTTAATAAAACAGCTAGATTAAAATGTTTGGCAAGTAGCTTTTGTAACACTGAATTTTAAACTTCGATAGTGAATCTTGATGATTCAGTGATGAATACTCCAGTGCCAATTTTGTGAACCGCTAAAACCCTCCCTTAGACTTAATATTAAGAAAAATCCAGAAAAATGAACCAATTGGCTGATTATGTTCACGAAATTGACACTGGAGTGTACGCCATGTTTTCTTAATTAAAATCAGTCGTTTATATTTCAACAATTTATTCATAATTTTAAAATTAGATTTGAATTACATTAAAACTTGTTTTATAATTAGTATATAAATACGATTCAATAGAAAATATTATCAAAAATGAGTTGATATTAACAAAAGTTGTGTCGTTTTTGAACAATTGAAGGCAAATTTTATATTAAATTATTTATTTGCATCTAATTCTCATTGCACTGCAACAGAACAGACAAATAGAGGACGTCATACAAAGACAGGCAGGTATTTGGCAAAAATATTTACTAAATTCTCGTAACAAAACGATTGGAGAGTATAGACAGGCAACAAACCGGTCCGTCACCTGATCCTGATCCGTTTCATTAAAGTCGGGATCAGTCTCTTCACAGCAGATTTCACTCTTCGATGTATCAATTAAATTGTCTTTCACTTCATTTGAATGGATTTCTTTCGTATTGTTATAATCACTGAATTCCAGGCTTTTTAGAAATATTTTGGGAAAGGATTGAGATTTTTCTGTCAATATATTTACTTCACGGATATTGAGTGATGTTAATGATGTTGTTGTCATCATATTCTTCGCACAAATACAGTATTTTTATGGCAAATGTTTTCACACAAACTGTGACAACAGTTCGACAAATGAAAAACAAACTCCGAAGTTATTTGAGTGAACATTAAGAAACTCGATATGAAAAGTAATCTTTTAGTTGAAAATTACTGATATGTTTGCACTACACGTCATATCAAAAACTTGTAAAGTCTTCTTAAAGTACATAAACTTAACCTCTTTTCGAAAACTGAACTATTATTCTGTGAAATGATATGGCCTTAAGTCAAATAAGTTATCTCTTACTTTGAATTTCAGGTATTGAAAGGCATTAAGTTTTCCTCTAATTTTAGTTTTTAAACTTGGAATTCATGTATTCGTAAAAGTTTTATCAGTAGATAATATTTTGGCTGAACTGTGGAAAGGAGTGAATCTATTTTAAATATAATCAAAAGTGAATTTCTTCTGTCGTTTATTTATTTGAATTTCAATAACATTTGACTGAAGGCATGAAATAATTGATGACAAAGTAAATATAAATTTATTATTACTCAAACAAATGAATGTATCGTATGTCCGATAAGTTGACTGATTTTTTTCGTTTGTTTCATATGTTTTTTAAATTTTAATCATTGATATCATTGGTTAAAGTTTCGATGCATTTTTTGTGTTCTTGCTTTAAATCAAAGTCTGTCAAATGTCTGATTAATTAGTGTTTATGGAAAATGAGTGCCTTGTTTTGAGCCAATCGGTTAAATATGCGTCCGATTCGTTCAAATTCTTATTGTCGAGCAATGAATTCACCCATTCTTATCAGTGAAACAACAAAGACATCCAATGGAATAGGAAGCCAAGCAATTGAATTGTCTTCGATCAGTGCTAACAGTAACTGTTGTGTAGTCAAAGAACAGCCAAAATCTTTAAACAAAAGTCCAGAATCTCAGTCGAGTGATATCGAAGTCAATGTTGTGATCATTAATTCAAATACAAAGTTAGACTCATCTAAAAATTGTCGTCCCATCTCTCAAACCATCAATTCTACTAATGATAGGGATTCTAATTATGTTAACACAAGTGAACAACAATTGATAGCAAATTCCAGTCATTCAGTTGCCGAGAATTGTTGTGATAACTGTTTTATTTGTTTGTGTTTCTGTTTGGACTAATTCCTGCAATTATTAGATTTTTGGTTAAAGTACTTTATATATTAAATTATTGATTATTTGAAACCATCTTTTAATAAAACTCCAATTTATGTAAATATCCGACTCTTTTCTATTTATTTATTTATTTAAACCTTTGTATTTAAAATTATTCGAATAATTTAAATAAAACATTTTTATCAAAATACATAAGAATTCTAAGACTTGTTGGGTGCTCAACATGAGTAGTGCATATTAGGGCCTTGAGCATCTCAATGTCGATGAGTATGTGCCTGGTGCCGTTCCTGCACATACCCATGAATGGACTAAACCCCTGGATATCAAGACTTTGTATATTCATTGAGACTTTTGTCTTAAACTTGTATTGTTTTTAAAGGTATTTTAAATATATATAAGACTGTGTAAAGTATTGTTATAATAAGTAGTTGTTCTCAGACCTGACTAATCGGTCTTTTGGGAGCCTGAGGACTGCTGGGCTGCACAACCCCCACCTTGGTCACCCGAAAGACTATAGAAGCTTGGTACTTAATTTCGATAAAATAGATGACAATGGATAGAGGAAACCATCTCTCCAACTTTGATAATGGTCTCAGGTTCCTCTGAATTTCTGCGGGCCTTAAAAGACAACAATTTTAGAAAAAAATTAACCTGAGCCCTTACTAATTCAGTCATGCTGATAAGTGATTGCTAAAAGATCCTTGATAGATTTAGATTTTTTGTGTGAAAATTCACCTGAGATGACTACGAGATTATTATGAATATGAATTTCTAACCTTCGCCAATTAATTCAGCATGTTCTCTTATTTAGAATTAATCTGTTAGACAGTGATGACAAAGTGAATGGTTAGCACAAACCTCCCAAAAGAGTCGAAAATTTTAAACTTACTTAATAAACAAGTGGAAAATGGAAACCATTACTAATAAGAGACACTACAACCTTAGGTTCTGTCTCTAAAGATTTTGAATAAGTCATATGTTCGTTTTTATGTAATTTACATTGTTAATTATGTTTTCAGTCAATCATCAATTAAAAATAGATCTTAGAGGAGATTACTTAAACTTTAAAATTTAATAGAGCTATTCACTGAAAACTTTTAGATTAGATTCTCATCCAGATAATTTTCATAATTAATAGTTCTATAGGTATACAGGGTATTTTACTTTTAATGAATTGGTGAACATATTCTAAGGCTATTTATTGAGTGCCTTTAATTAACAAAATAGAATTGCTAGAAGTTCTAGAAAAGTTCTGTAATTTAATGAGGATTCTTCATAAATAATTGGCTTAGTAATTAAATTTGAACCTGAAAATATAACTTTCAAGTACTCGAGGACCTGAATAATTAAGGAGAAAAATTCTGAACAGTTTCATTAGATTTCTTTTAATCATTGGATCGCATGACTGGAATTCATTAATTTTTAATATCAAAAATTCATTCAAAAGTAAAGCGAATTTTTATTACAAAACTCATAGTTTCGGAGAAACAGAAATCGATCGAAACATAATTCTCTGTTCATGTTTTGTTTGGGTTTTACTTTTAATTATGTTTTCGGTTCTTGTTTAATATGTCTTCTGATAAGAAAGCAAAGGTTTATCCAATGGAATCACCTTTATCAAGTGAAAAATATGAAGTTGAAGACCTTCCACCCAGTTATGCTCTGGCCATGTTCCGGGAAACAGTTGTGCAGACCATTCAGAACCAGAGACTGTCCAGACAGGCTCTAGTTATCGAACAGCCACAAAGTTGTTCGTCACCCGACTTATCCAAACGGGAATCGTTGGCATCGACTGAGCTTATATTAAATCCCGTTAATATCAAACAGGACAGACCATTGCTTTTGAGGCCTCGGAGTCAGGCCTGGAGTGACACAGTTGTGATAAGAAATCTTCATGAAAGGGACAGATTGAGTATAACGTGCTTCTGTGTGTCCACAATGACTGGAATATTCACTTTGGCCTTCTATTGTAGCGCTTGATTTGTTTGTTCATGGTAAACAGTGGTCATCTTTCCAAATAATATTCACGAACTACTATTTCAAGCAATTTAGTCAAAGTATTTATTGGTGCAAACATTAAAAGCCATTGGATCAAAGTGAATCAGCCACTAACAAATAATCAATTCTATAAAATGTGATCTAAGTCGATTTGGAATTGGAGTGTTGATTAAAGTTTTTGTACAGTGTGTTACAGCTATGATAAATTATTTTAATATAATTAAAATATATATTTTCGAGGCTAATTGTATAAAGAATAACAAATATGATGTGAAAATAGTCAATTGACAGGTAACAATTAACAGCGAAAATAGTTATTAAATAGGTCATTTGCTAAAGTTTCCACTCTTATTTATTATTTTATTGATTTGTTGGAAAATATAAACACAAAAATTTGTTGGAAATTTTCTTTGTGGACAATAATTGCATTTTTATGAGTTCTGTTTTGAATTCTGTTAAACAGAATATTTTTTAGTTTAAAAGTCGAATCAATAAAAATGATTTTGTATGAAAAGTTGTCCGATTACTACAGATTGATACAGTGTCAAGGTAATGAGTGTCTGCCTAAATAAAACAAATTGATTGATTGATCAAACATTAAAAGTTGCCAGATAACTATCACAAAACAAACATCTACCTGGAATACTCAGTTCAATAGAATATTATTTTTAATTTGAATATTTATGTAAATAGATTTATTCTTTTATTCCGGTTATTAAAGATTCTGTAGTTTGTTCGTTCTCAACTAAAATACCTATCATAAGACTGAGCTTTTGAGAATCAGGCTGTAAGGTCATATTGTAAGTAAGGACAAATCCCAATTTCTAAAATTCCATTTATTATTCCATGTTCTTATTGAATTGAATATTGGTGAACCAAAACCTGTAATTAATATAAGCGACTGAAGAGTGCGCTCAACGGCTGTCAACAAACAACATGTGATTTGGTCTTATTTACACTCAATATCTCAATAAAGGTTCTTTCAATTAATTGTTTCATTAATTATGATTTCGTTGAAATTTTTGGGCAAAAATTTATTTAAAAATCTTTTTGGCCGTAAATTTCTTTCGACACAAATTTCGTTATCAAATGTTTCGGATAATTGCAGTAAAAGTCATGAAAATGATGTCAATTTTGATGATTACAAAAGTTTGGCCACAAATAAGAGAATTGAACACAAAATTAAGATTGTTTTGAATGAATATATGATGTATCGAAAGAGTGACAGGCATAGAGTTCCCTCTCATCTATCAATAGGTCAGATGAGACAACTGTTAGAGTGCCATAAAGTCAGACGAAATCGAAGAATTTGGAAAGACTTCAGTGCCGACCAAAGAAAGCATTTACTTTATCTTATGAAGAGATCCGAAGAAAGTGGTGGTCACAACCAATTGATTGCACCATTTATGCCTCTTGAGGTCAGTGTCTATCAGATAGTCTTTTTGGAATGTCTTCTAATTTGAATCTTTTTTAATAATAGTTTGAAAAGTTATACGAAAATCGTTTGAGAAATGCCTCGCTTTTTGGGCAAAATGTAGTTTTTGACCTTTCATTTGATAGTTACATGTCGTCAATGGAGTGCAAGAACTTAGCCGAACAAATCAACAGAATATATCAATTCAATCGTCATGAATATCTCAAGTATTCCTCCGAAGAACTACCCTTTTGTCTCAATTTTTGTAATGTCGACAGAAGTGGACAAACATTTAAGTTTATGAACTTTTTATTTCCGAATCTCTCTTCGGACAAGTCTTTCGTCAACATTACATCCGAATCATATTTAGATATATTTGCGAAGGAACAACTCATATACCTGTCCCCACACGCAGAACAGGTGATGACAGAGTATGACAACAACGCGGTCTTCATAATCGGTGGTATTGTTGATCGAAGTGAAGTCATAACTCTTTCGCAGCCGAAAGCTGTTCAGCAAAATATTCGTTCAATGCGTTTACCCATCGATTCCCTGACAACTAAGACTAATATTCAGTCTTTGGATTCGGTTTTTAGGGTTTTATTTGATTTAAAGGCTTTTGGTATTATTAATGAGAAGACAAATTTTGAGAACAGAATAAGAAGACATATTCCTAATTTCAAACTCAAATCTGTCCATCAAACCGCTTATGAAAGAATCAAAAGTCAACTTTTGAGCCGATATTCCGATGATTTTAATAATTCTTGTGAAGAATTTGAACAAAATTCTGATTTTAAGTCTAATTAAAATTCAATTTAAACTTTAAACAGATTTCAATATTTATTTAATATCCTTATAATCTTTGAATTTCATGAATGTCTGTACAATCGCTGACAGAAAATCTAATCTGAATCGTAATTAAAGTAATAAAAGTTGATAGCTTCTTTTTATTGGATTCAACACTCATTACTCTTTGATCTTAGTTCTTAATATTTTCGTATTCAGACTTTAAAATTGAAATCCGATCGACAAGAATTGAGTCAACTCTGGTCTTGATTTCTGATCTTTTCTAAAAGTCTGAACATTTCTGAGGTTTGCTTTGATTATTGGCTGAAATAAATGATTATTTTAATAGCGGTTCGAATGAATGGAATTTATAGAAATGTGATATGAATTGCTTTAGATTGTGATTAATTCTGTTATCACAATCACTATTAGTAATCATTTGAGACAATTACTGATTATCTTTTAACTATAAAGAAATAATTCATTGAAAGCAAAAGTCTTTTAGATGTGGATCAGTTAAGTAATATTTATCATTAGTCAACTTGATCTTATAAATTCAACCTAAAGGTTAGTAGTTGTGATTGAATGATAGGTTTGTAAATGAAATGAAAACTACAGTTTAATTAATTTTAAAACTTAAAGAATATCGAAATTGAAGTAATGATTGGCACATATTATAGATTCAAGCAGATGTCAAATGATCTGCTTGATTATCGCTGAATTCATTCAAATTTAAATAAACTTGATATTTCCTTTTAACTCTTCATCATGAATTATCGGATAAACTTTTAAATAAAAATTAGTTTATAAACAAATTGGAATTTTAAGATATTTTCCCCTCATTTTCAAAGATATTCCACAAAATTGACACATAAGTTATGCCTGTTCTGGCATTTTATCTGAAAGTCTGACCTCGACTTTGGAAGCTTTTTAGTGATTGGAGGCTTGACTGAGAATGAGTTGATTTTTTGAACAAACATTTTTATTAGGTTCTGATTGAAAAACTATTGATTGATTGATTTAAACAGTTATTATGATAAAGAGCCTATTTTTCATTTAAAAGAGTATTTTTGCCTAAAAGACTTAAGACATCAAATATTCATATATAGCGTCAAATGATATGAGTAAGAGATTTAACAAAATTGAATTGCATGGTTCAAAATGATTTCTTCAAGAAAACTAACCAGTGAAGTATAGTATGTTTGTTTGAAAAGTTTAGGATTTTAGGTTTATCTAGCGAAAAATAAAAAATTAGTGAAGAAATTTTGAACCCTATATAAAATATTGACTGTCTATGGTATCGATAAGTTATTATTATAAAATTATGAAACAATAGTCAGATAAGCGAACAATTTTGTTTTTGCACCAAACATGCTAACATTAGTCAATTCGCACCTGATCATATCAGAACAATGCTTGTGATGGGGAACTCGAAATGTTAATTCATTTTAGTCACATTTAATCAGATTTTAGCGTCGATTGGAATTCACTGTTAAGATATTAGAATCTATAACCAGGGTACCGTAAAATGTTAGTTCATTATTTTCTGACAATTGACAGCTGTATTGCAGTTTATTTATATATTCATTTATTTTCTTTAAAATATCTAACTATTGTTGTTATGTTTGATTGCAAGTTGATTTTTTAAATATATTATTAAAATTAGAATTATTGAAACAATTGCCTGGTGATTTTCTAATAAAACCTGTATCAAACATTATAAGCTGATAAGATGATAGGTAGAGCAACGTTTGTAGATTATTCTGCTTTTGTTTTAAATATTTGTCTGATTATCACATATTAAAACGTTTTCAATATGTTAATGAATTTTGAATGTGCTTACTTGAAAACAATTAAATTGAAAATAATTAAATTAATTTAAAAATGAATGTTTTTCATTGAATTCTAAAGTGAAGCGAAAAATTGATCCATCAAATGCTCCAAACGTGCGAATGTCTGATAAAAAGTACATTTTTTGCTGATATTATAAGAGTTGAGATAAATATTGGAAAATAATTATTTAATTTAGAAATATCCAGACTTTGCTTCCTTTTAATCATAACATAGAATTAACGCCAATATTATTGAAATCAATTGAATTAATGATTAGATTGTAATTGAATTGATTTTGGAAAAAATTGATAATAAATATAACTTTTATTCGACTCATCACTACATTCGACAAACATTTCACTCATTTCATCAAACAGTGAGTTAATGGATTCGAAGAAACTAAGTGTTGGGATAGACCTCATCGGTTCTGGAATTGCAACAAATGAAGCGAAAAAAGGCCTTTCCGTTCTCACTGCTATTGTTTTCATATCTGGAGAACTAGCTGGTAGTGGGGTCCTCGCTCTTCCTAGTGCGTTAGCTGGCACAGGTATTTCAAAGTTCTCTCTCTCTCTCTCTCTCTCTCTCTCTCTCTCTCTCTCCCCTCGATTTGGAAATAATGGTTTTGATGGTTTTGATAAAAGGTTGGGGCGGAATACCTCTGATAATAGCAAGTGGTCTGATTGCTGCATATTCTGGTGTTTGTTTGGCCCGATGTTGGCTTATGTTGGAGGAAAGATGGCCTGAATATCGTGGACCTGTTCGTAACCCGTTTGCTAGTATTGGATTCAGATCTCATGGAACATGGATGAGGTCAGAATAAAAAGATGAATCAGTTTGAAAGATGTAATATTAAATTTTCCCTGACGATAGCTATGTGTGTTCCGCAGTAATGGACATAACGTTCTTCGGGGGTTCTGTCGTATATCTGTTGTTGTGCTCAGAATTAGTCGAATCTCTTATGCATAGCTTCGCAAAACAAATCACATTTTGCGATTGGATTGTAATAATCGCTTTATTACTACTACCGCTCACATGGTTGGGCTCTCCCGCAGACTTCTGGCCATTGGCTGTGGGTGCCATAGGAACAACTCTTTTGGGACTTGTACTATTAATGATTGAAATAATAAGAGATGCGCCCACTCACATTCACTCTGCCACTTATTCTGCGCCAAAATTTGAAGGATTCTTCTTGGGCTTCGGTATCATAGTGTTTGCCTTCGGAGGTGCGGCCGCTTTTCCCACATTTCAGAACGATATGAAGGATAAAACAAAGTTTCCGATCGCAGTCATCATTGGATTTATACGTAAATATATTTTTTTGTCTCTATTTTTAGCCAATGATTTCTCAGTCAGAATATCATTGGTTTCGATAAACAAATAATAATAAATAAAATGTTGTATTTCCTCAATAGTGTTGATAGCAATGTATCTGCCGATAAGTGTCACCGGCTTTTCAGTTTATGGCAGTGTTGTTACTACCGATATCTTGGGTTCAGTGTCCGAGGGTTGGATCAAAACTGTTATTTCAGTCCTATTCGCCTGTCATTTATTTTTCGCATTTCTAATAATCATGAATCCTGTGGCCCAGGAATTGGAGTCATTCGTTAATATACCCGAACGTAAGTCCCATCCATATCTTTGAATGGAAAAGTGCTCAAGTCCATTGTTTTGTTCAGACTTTACGTATAAGAGATGCATAACTCGAACGATACTAGTGGTTGGGGTCACCTTCACCAGTCTATCTGTGCCACAATTCGGCAAAATTCTGAGCTTAGTCGGGGGTTCGACCATCACTTTAATGACATTTGTTTTGCCACCACTTTTCTACATGAAATTGGTTTCACAACAGGACTCGAATAAGGATTGGCCCAAAAGGCATATCAGTTTGAAAGTGAAAATATTTTTGACAGTAACGGTTGTGATGGGACTAATAGCTGGAATTGCCAGTACCTATTCTGCTATTAATGATTTGTTCAACTCTTCAACTTTTAGACCTCCCTGCTATGTTAGCTTTGAATCATTTTATAAGTCTTAATATTCTTAATCTTTTATTTATTGTATTTTATTTTTCAATTTTATTTTCAATCAATTCTGTGAATTGAATATTAAATAAAGTTTCAAATTATTTCATTGCCTTTTTATTATTACAATCCATCCTCGAAATAAGGGACCACTATTTAACGGAAACTCGATTTAACGGACAGATTTTCGCTGCACCGGCAGCTCCTATGGCTCTCTAAGAGACCACTATTTAACGGACAAAAATTTACTGCACCGCTGATTCCGTTATTTCGAGGATGGATTGTAGTGTCTTTCAAAGTGATGATGAAGTTTTCTTTCGCATTATAATGGTCTGCATCCGCTTTGTTTTGGTGCAAAGGTTTTGAGTTTATAATAATTGATCAAGGCAACACAAGTTTTACTCAAACTCTTTCGTTTTTAATTTAAAACGTAATTTAAATCCTGAATAAAAACTATTCGATTTTCAAATCATTCGTTAATTAAATATTTTTAAAATAAAGCCTTAATTTAATTGAAAATTCATTGAAATAACTAAAAAATAAACTTTTTAAAAATTAAAGTAAATTGAAAGATAATTGCAAAATTCATTCTAAACTAGGCAAAAAATTGAAAAACTTTTGTAAAAAGTACCGGAAAACCTAGGAAATGTACCATTATGACATTTTGCTGACAAATATCTTTTGTTTATCACACCTTTGACCAGATTTTACCCAAAAGTCAGTCATTTTTGTCGAAAGAGACAGACAATAATTGATACAAATGTCTAGTTTTTTGATAGACTTTTTCAAATCGAAATATGCCTTCAATTCATTTGGTTTCAAATTTAAAGCATTTTCAACGTTATGGACGTCCAGTAAATGTTGTCTCGCAGTTCGGTTCAGACAAAACTCGGTCTTTTTATCATCAAATCGACAGTCAATACACTCGTAGGGGAAATACTGAAAGTGTTGGTGCAGATGATTGCTAACAAACTCGGCGTCCAATTTCATTGATTTCTCAAACTTTTCACTTTTGATTTCGTTGTCATAGAATTGTCTGATTTGTCGACAAACCGGACAAAACATTTTATTGGTCCGACAGAACTGTTGGATGAGCTCTTCATGTCGTTCAATATAATCGACATAATGGTCGGACCACTTCTTGGCGTTCATAAAGTCGTCCAAATGAAGCATTTTGTTGCGGTCTAAGTGTTGCACATTGTGTTTCCGATAGGACTGGACTGAACTAAACTTTTGATGGCATTCCCCGCATTCCAAAAACACTCCCAAATGACACAAGTAATGAGTTTTTGCCGATTCAGAGCTTTCACAGACTTCAGGACATAAAATGCAAAAGAATTTTGACACGAAATCACTTGATTTCGTGATTATTGTCTGGCTTTCAGACAATTGTTCCAAATTATTCAAATTAGTTTTAGAAAAACATTCTTTATTTAACTGAACTTGGTTATTGATTGAATTCATGTCTTCCCTGATACTTTTGCACGAAATGATCGATTGTTTCTTCAGACTTTCGCCAAATGTTTTGAGTTCTTTCAGTTTGGTCTTGCTCTTTTCTAAGACCAAGTTTATTGGTTCCATCTCTGATTCAACTTTATTTTTGGTTAAAATCAGCTCAAAGTCTTCAGTGTCTTCTCCATCGGTTAATTCGACCACTTTAGAAGAATCGCCCTTTTTCTGGCTGTAGTTCTTTTGCCACCAACTCCTGACACTTTCCTTTTGGACTTTCCTGAGCGCCGAGTCTTTAGTATGGATTATCTCATCGTCTTCCGAGTCGAACGAGTCTTTTGAGTCACTAATTGATTCAACAGATACTTTGTCGCAGTCTATTAGAAGTATATCCTCTTCTGAGTCGGAATGAGCTAGGTTGGCCCGTTTCCTAAATTTGCCCTGTATGTCTTCATTAATCTTGTTGACTCTGTCCTGGATTAGTCGGGAAGGCCTTGGAGTGGGTGTTGGATTCAATCTCATCTTCACTGTCAGTGGTTTCCGTTTTGAACTCATTGGTAAACGTTGTCATTAAAAATGATGAATCAATCGGAGGTAATATTGAGTTAAATGTTTGTCCAACAAATCGTGTCATTCATTGATTGCAACATTCATCCAATCAGAGAAAAAGTTCGCACTTTTATTTCGAGACCCAAACAAATGCCCCCTCCGTTCAAATCAATGCTCATTTCATATCAAAAAATGGTACGTCTTTTATGGTTAAGGAACTTTGTTTGTTGAGTGTTCCTCGATCTCGAATGTGATGGTTGTGATTGGCGGACAGAACCAATCATTTTACCATTACTTTGTTCACTTTTAGCCCTAACACAATCATTGTCATCTATTGTCACAAATGTTCAGCACATACCTCATCCAAAACTATATTGAAATTTAAAGTTTTAAAGCATAAGAAAAATGAACAAAGACCATTTGTACTCAAATATTATCAATACACTCAACTCTGTCTAAAATCACCTTCTATAAATTCACACAAGTGCCCACACCCATCTACGGACCTATGTTAAAGAATAGGCTTAATTTCACATTTGTTTATTTTCACAATCACACTGATTTCGAGAAACAACAATAGAAATATCAACTTGTATTTTCACAAATTAGTTGATGCCTCAAATTTATGTTCATTTTTGGTAATTTTTGTAAAAAATATGAAATATTGGTCATATATTTATAAAATGTTTTGTGAGATCAACTTGTTTTTACAATTTTACCGTTAGCATGCTTATGGAATCTAATTTTATGAGCTCGATAAAGATTTATAAGCTTATATATGGTATTATTTTGATTCAATGTTATGAAATCACATTGTCTATTTTCACATTTTATAATTTCACATAGCTCAAAGTCCCGTCCCAAATGTGTGAATTTAGACATTGTTGAGTGTAAGTTTAAATTAAACTGAAGACAAAAGTCTGCCTTTGATGTCAACCGATTCGTTGACTTAACGGAAAGAGAGGCCAAACATCTAATTTGTATCATCTGTTTGATTGTCTTCGACAATGCCGTCAACAGTGACATCAACATTTTTAATTTTTAACTTATTTATCTTGGACCAAAATTTTAAAATGATAACCTAAATTCAATCAAATTTTTATTTCAATATTTTTAGTAAATAGATAAAATATAATCGATGCCTTTATAAATCAAATAATTCAAAGTGACTAGGATTAAAATAGGAAATAGCTATAATAGCAGTTTGGTTAAGCCTTGCATCAATTATTTTCAATACCGGAATTGTTAATTAAAAAGTGAAAATGTTATAAAAAGGAACGCCAAATTCTGAACGGATTTGTATTTGTTACTTTGAAACTTTTGATTAGATTAACAGGTTTAATCGAATTTTTGTTTAAGAGAGCATTTCCTGAAAGCACATAGACTTAGACATCCATCGCAATACTTTACAACTGCGTAGCCATAGGGCTGAGCTCTTTGGAATATAAAATATTTGAATCTTTTTTCCTTTCAATCCGGGTACAGTCAACCTCAGATAAAAAATTTTCCAGATCATTAAAGAACTCTTGATGCGAAAAAATATATCCATTCAATGAATAGAGAATTGAGTGATAGATTGCTGTCGGCTCGTCGTCAAATCCAAATCCACCGTGCAATATTTCCCTTTCCAACTCACCATCTGTAATTCCAGATGACTTTTTCACCTTAAGGACTTTGACCAATGATCCGACATTACTGTACATATAGCTGCGCAATGCTTTCAGCTCTGGTTCACTTATTTGCTTGAATTGATTTATTGCTTGTTTCCATTGATTCACAAAATGTTGTTCGTTAGAAACTTTAGCCAGGAGGACAAAATTGCCTCGCTCCTCGTCATTCGGATTGACAGTCGTGTCTCTTTCTTCATTGTAACTTTCAGGAAATGAACTTCTTATTGAAGTAAGAATTCCAATAATCGCGGACAAAGATCTTTGTTCATCTTTGATCTGATCGCAAAATTCAATTGCATAGTCGATAACAAACTTTGGCATTTCATTTGTTAAATATTCCAGGTTCATATTTCCGGTAAATGAACTAGGGTTGGTCAAAAAGTCATTGACTTTTTTCAGACTTAAATCCGTTATGAAATCACATACAGAGTCACCCAGTTTATTCAAATTGGGACTTACATTCAAGTCCATCGATTGTAAAGTTGTATCTGAATTAAGGACACAAACAAGTGCCAGGTCATCTTTCATTGGAAAATTATCTGTTTTAGCTTTAACCGCCTGAAGAACCCCAAGATTTCCAACTTTTTGTCGTAAAGCGAGGGCTAACCTTTGGTTGTCTGGTGTCAACCTATTTATGAGGCCGTCCACAGCACGGCACTGGGCGTCAGCTATCATATGATCGACCGTTTGAAAACTCATACAGGAAAGGACAGCAAAACAGATTTGGGCAATGATGAAACATCGCTTGGTTATATCCAGTTTATTCCAATTTTTTGACAAATAGATGACATCGTTTACTCCAGAAATTGCGTTGATCACCAAATTTGAATAGGTGAAGATGTTGGCAAAGGCGATAAGAATTGTCTGTTCTCCTAATGTCAGGGGATCAAGATTTATCATAAAAAGACTGGTAATAGACAGTCCAGCGCTGGCTAATTGTCCAAATAAATTAAGCCATTGTCTTCGAGCTTCTGAGTTGCCAAAAGAGATAGACTGGTGATGAGAGTATCGGTCATAGAGTGCGTATCCATGTCTTGCAGCGCCTGAGTTATTAAGGTATTAGTTTACACCCAAAGCTAATATGTAAGATCTAATTATTCAAATTAACCTTTGTTATACTATAAAACCAACGCCCTACAATAAACACAAGCTTGATAATTTTGATATTTTTTTTAATAATCGGTTATAGATAGGACTTTAGGTGAGATGGGTTATCTAAACTGATTGAGTGATAAAAAATAAATTGATAGAGAAAACATTGAAAAAGCTGCTGAAGGAATGTCAAAGAAAGAATAACATAACAGAATGTAATGAGTTATCAATTGATTCAAAGTGAATTTGCTATCAAAGCAATTAGTAGGATAAGCAGGAAGTTCATGGTAAACAATTACAGTGATACTTGGTGGTCTCAAAAGTTTTAAAAATATTGTTACCGTAGAGTCTGGTCACGACTCCAATACCCAGAAATATTGGTCCGGCCGGTAGGAAAAATGGGGTAATAATAAGGCCAAATACAATGGAGCCCACATTGAATGCTAGCATAATGCCATCCAACCACTGGAAAAATCGCCTCACTCCAAAAATGACATTCTCTTTTATTATAGTGAATCTTGTGAAATCGGCCACGATGAAATCTTCTATAAAAGAAATCTTCCCATTCGGGAGAACACGTTCTTTACGCCAATTAGCATAGGAATCGTATCTTCGGCCATTAGTGTCCACAATGAAACTGCCACTGCCCGAACTGACCTGGAAGACTACCAATCGCACAATTTTCTTATTAAAGTGAATCAAAATGGGCAGGATTCTCATTTTAGTCAACAGGTCTTCCTCAATAGACATTGACTTAATAATTGATGATACGTGTTTCTCGGCATTATCATCATAGGCAAATATCTCTTGCCTTTCCAATTGTTTCAGTTCTTTTTCGGTGGTAAACTTTCTCATTTCATAGCCCACAAAGTGAGCAAGTACATTTTTAAGAGGAATTCCATTCAACTTTCTCTCCATATGTAGATTGTTTTTGATCCAATTCTCGAAAAACTCATCCGAAGTTCGATCAAACTCTTCTTCTGTCGCATTTGAAGACATCACTAAACAGATAACTTAACCAGTTACAACAATTCAGAGACTACTTATGTTAACTTTTATGAAAATTATTGAATGAAACAGTGATAATGATTTCGCATTTTATATAAGTATTCAATCATTGTTGGCTTATCTAACTTTATCCAGAAGTTAGCATTAACGCTTCTCTTTAGGGTAGAGCAACTTTTACTCACTACATTTACCCAGTATTTAGTAGAGAGGACAGTCGGATCGGATCATATCAGAGAGTATTCGGATCTAGCTGAAAGTCTCTGATTCGGATTGGATCAGATCGAAGCGCCCGATTCGAGAAAATCCGAAAATATAATGAATTGAATTATAATTTGTAAAAATATTAATCTGAAGGTTAGGATTAATTAAATTTATTCTAAATAAAGCCAATCACATAAACTGTTAAACATTGCATAAAATGTGGTCCAAAATGTCTTAAAAGTTATTTAGAAAGAAATGAAATAAATGTTAATAATTCAATAAATGAAATGCCAAAATGAGAGCCAATTAATTTTGATTTTGTTTCAAAATTAGTAATCAATAAAAGCAGAGACGAGCTGAGGTCTTAGAGCCTCAGGATTTAAAATTCAGGACCTAAAAGTCACACAACTTTTCCGGAATATTATAGAAAATCCCTTTACACGCCAAAACCTACAAAATAGTATAAAAGCTATTTCCTAAAGCCCGCACTGCTGTCAAATCTTTCACTCACTACTAACACTTTTGCCTCAAATAATGTCTTTTTGTCTTAACTTCGTTTCAACCATTGAATCTATCGATAACTTTCCGCCCAATCGGTAGTTAGCGATAGCACTGGTCATCCCTCTCCACGACATCATTGATCACTTGACCGCTAAGACTTCTCTCTGCGTTCATCAAACCGGTGTTCAATCAACTAAGCGATCGCTAAGACTTAGAACCAGCTCTTAAGCCGAAGTGGTCGCAACAATATAAAGCCTATAGAATGGAGTTATGTCTAATTCTAAGGGAAGGAACTGATTCTAAGTCACTTAATATGAACTTTGGTGAGATTGCAACCATTGAATTCGCTCTTTTTTATGTGTTAACCCTACAACAGCCATGTGGACATTGTATTGCCAGCTAGTTACAAATTAGGTAATAAAATTAGCACAGCTAATTGTTTCTTGACGTTTTTTACTTTTAATCTATATTACCCCTTGATATAAAAATGTTATAAAAAAGCTAATTGAGCCAGTAGTAGTAGTAGTAAATTACATCATTTCTGAGGTCACGTCATAACTTTTGCATACAAATTGTATACAAATTCAATGCAAGCGAGCAATAAAAATTGTAAAGTTAATTTAAGCATTGAATCGGTATTACCATTTGTATTGCCAACGTGGCTGTTAACGCCGTAGAATTAACATAGCTTTCCTAGTGTTAAATGAGTATGAGTAAGATTATAGAAGATGTTAATGTAGTGAGGGTTAGGTTTGAGGCAGACACTTTTTTAAAATTTGTCAGAGATTTATTGAGATTATCTGCTTTAAAGTTGTCATGAGAAATATCAGTATTGCACCTGCAATAATTCTGTTTGAGAGTACTGTCTCCAATATTTGATTAAGGAGTCTGAATAGTACCAATGCTAGGAAACCTTGGCATGAGTAAAAAATGAGACATTAATATTGACAATTCAAACATGCTGAAAATTAATTGAACTGAATTTAAGACCATTTAAGCTTAAATAAATTAAAATGAAGTGTATTTTTAAATATTTTAGCATAAATCCTGAAATGATAGCGTAAACTTGTTTTGAATTGCAATTAAGGGATTGTTACTTAAGATAACGTTATTCTCAGCCAGCAATTTAGTTTAATCTTTAAGTTTTTTAGCAAACAAATGAGATATCATTTCTTTTGTTTGTACTATAAATTTCTTCTAGAAACAAACATCATTTAAACCTTTAGATTACTTAATTCTCGGAAAAAAATTTAGCAATATTGAAATCGCTTGATAACGAAAGATATTTTGCTCGCACCGCGACATTTTGGAATAAAGGGTATTAATAATAATGTCAGTTTAAAAGAATTAAAAATTCAACAATTTCACCTTTAAAATGAATAGACTAATTAAATTGAAACTTTATTTTATTTTAAATCAATATTTGTAAATTAAGTTAAAGTAATGCTCAAATCTAGTTTTGAGGTTTTGTTTATTTAACAGAGAAATGTCTGCTAATTAAATTTTGGTTGCTAAAATGTATTTGTCAAATTTTTTTTAAGGAAGCTTTTTATTTTCTACTTTGATCATAAATAGATTTTAAAATGGTCAAATTCGTCTTCTCCGGCAATCCAATGTTTGCGTGGGTATATGGTATTTATTTAAAGCCCATAAAAAATAAACGATAATGATTACTTTCTAGAATAATTGCACTTATTGCATCAAGTATGGGTGCCTGATTATCACCATTTGTAACAGAGGTCGCCAAGTTTATAGCGAAATTAGCCCCTTGACTATAAATTTTGAGATTTTGTTCCATTTTATGCCTACTTGGGGTCTCCAAACTTGGCTAATAGAATTACCAAAGATTTTTTTGAGCAGGGTTATTAAGATTTTTGGAAATGTTCAAAACTCAGATTTTTGGTGGAAATTTTCTTGTTTTTTGAATTCAAACGCCTCATATTATCTCCAAAAATGCGCAGCACTCTAGTATAAATAAATCAGAGATGACCAATAGAAAATTGTATTTCATTTTTCCCTAACCGTAAACTAACCCCCCCCCAAACTCCAGCAAGCGAAGCAAGCCGGCCATATTTTGGGAAAATTTTAGGATTTTTTGTTAATGTTGCCTAAAAATAAGACATTTTTGCATATGGCGGCCAGAAAAGGTGCCACTTTGTTCTATATTTGAAGAAATTAAACCTTTAAACTTGCAGATATCCTTATTAGGCTAATTTGGCCTTAAAACGAAAATTAGCATATTTTAGAAGAAAATAACCGTTTTTAGCGCTATTTTTGTCCGCCATTTTATCCTCCATCACCCCCAGCACTTTTAACAAAATATCCCTCCCCATACCCCTCTTAAGAAAATTTTCTTTGGTCATCTCTGAAATAAATAAATAAATACACTGGATACTTTTATGGGTGAAACTTACTCAAAATTTTGTAGTCAACCTCCAAAACAATTTTCAAATTAGGAACAAAAAAACTATTTTATTCAAACTTTTAAGTTAATTTGTTCCATATGTAAGGTAATATTTAAATTAAAAACAGATTTTTTCTTTCTCTTAAATGTGGGTTATTTAATAGTAGGTCATAGAAGAGCCTGGTACATCAGGGTGAATTTAATTGTATCATAATCCGTGGATTATTTTAAATTCGAGTCGTTTAAACCAAGAATAGACTGTAAAAGTGCGAATTATTTGACGTCATTTATGCCTTTCAGGTGTTATTTACAAACGTAAACAAAAATCAAATCTTTTAAAATGTTTTCAAATGATTTTCACTAAAACTATCGAATATTTTATTGATTTTCACTCAATTTCTTGTCAATTACCCCAAAATGTATTTATTTCCGGCTTATTCCTCCACATCTGTTTCATCTGATTCAAGAACCGATAAAATAAAGACAAAGAAAAGGATGAAAAGAGTGTTAAACAACAGACAGCTTATGATTGGCTGACTTTAAACAGTTTTGATGACAAAAAAGTGGTTGAATTAAATAAAGAGATAATTGTCTAAAAACCAGACGATAAACACAGAGATGGAGGTCATGGGAAGAGTGGTTATAAACATAAGAACCCTATTGTCTGACATTCAAAATGTAATCTAATTTTTCTATTCTTACCAAAAGAGGTCTTCAGATCGGAGTCGAAGCGATCGGCGAAGACATGAATCGGACAGAAACCGAAGACATCTTCTGAGTCTACTTTGGCTCAGGTCCTCACAGTCAGGGAGGTCTTTGTTGAGGACGATTCTGTGGACAATCACCAATCTGTTCCGTTCGCAACACCGGCGGAGGTCAAGAGATGAGGACACAAAAGTTTAACACAAAATAACACTATTTTATTGAGGCTTAAAACACAACTATTCTGTTTGAGAGTTAAAAATCTTAGAGCAAAGAAAGTGCTGTGAAAAGTGGCTGAAGAGCGGCTTCAGGAATGCATACAATGGTAGTCCATATTAGGAGTCTATTAGTCATTGATAAACAATTATTAATCAATACATTAGTTCTATGGAAAGGAATAATCAAAACAATAACTTTTAGAGCAATTATAGCGGATGTGAAACTTGATCTCAATATTATCGAAAATCAGTTAAGATTTAATCGTTTGTCGAAACCAGAGGTCAGACCAATGATCGAGTCGTTGGACTTCATTGAAGTCATTGCTAACCAACCCTTCATTCAGTTATCCGTCAATTCAAAGACTATTCCTTCAAATCCTTTGCGAGTTTATGACAATAAAACTGCCCTTTGGTCTGAAGGAAAGGCATCTATTTATGACATAACTGTGCCGAAGAGCACAATCAGCTTTCAGTCAATGAAAGATGAAAATAACAAAAATGGTATTCAAATC
>JAQIWP010000365.1:0-27650 GCA_034695525.1 Euzetes globulus
CTTTAAAACCATCAAAGGTATAGAGTTCTAATTTTCACCAATCGATTCAGCATACTTGTTTTAATTGGAAACGATGTCTCATTTGTTAAATTCCATTGAATGAAAAATATGACTGACACCCTTTAGCGGAAAAATGCACAGGAATTTCAAAAAATATCCAATACAGTGTGAAATCACAATCTAAGCCTTAAACTCAATAGTGTTCAGAATTACTAATGGCGCATTTTATTCTTTATTTATCGAATTTCTGCTTATTTCCTAATTTTGTTATGGATTTTAGTGTTCTGGATTTGATGTTGTAATTTTTTAATTTTTTATGTGTGTATACTCAATGCCTAAAACCACGTGGTATACGACTTCTCTCCAGCCAAAAAGTCGTATACCACGTGGTTTTTAGGCCGACCAATGCCATTCCTGATTAAAACTAAAGCTAAACTACTGTCAAAAGTAATCTAATGTCAAAATAAAATTCCTTTTTTTATTTAGAATGTTTGGAAATACTAAGTTGTAAAATCAATTTAATTGACTGTATCAAGCTCAATATTTGTACTATTTAATCTATTTAATCTTGGATTCAATTTTCAGATCGATATACATCATCGCCAGCAAAGGTATTATCATAAATGCAGCGCAAACTTCGTAGACCAGTCCCGGAAAGAACTCAAGACTCCACTCGAATAGGAAGGTGAAGATGAGTGACGCCACTAATGGTGTCACCGATTCCAGAGTCGCCAATAGACTGAATACTTTTCCCAATTCATGCTTTTCCACCAGTTTTGACAGTTTGGAGCGAATGGCTATCGATATCATACCTCCGATCGAACCTATCGTCAAATCAAAAGACAAATTCTTAGATTTTGTGATAAAAGTGCAAAAATAACTGCAAAACAAAGCAATTATTGTTTCAAATTATGATAAGAAATGAAACAATTAAAAGTTGAGAAATAGTTTACAAACCGATAACGACAGATATGTAGTACCCTATCGGGTGCTGATAAGAACCGACTACAATGTTCCGGAATATATGCGCCAAAAAGCCAATTATCGCCAAATGTGTGTCTATTAGTTTCAATTTGAGTACAAGTAAGGGCACAGTAATAGTCATCAGAACACTGTTGACAATAGAGCTGATGGAATGGACGTCCGAATAGAAGGTGGCCGACCAGTAGTACTGCTTCTCTGAGAACTGGAACTGGAATTTGCCGGTTCCCATAATTGTCATTAACATAACACACATCGACATAAATAGTAACCAAATCTGAAGTCTACCAGAATTGGGTCTCTTTTTCACACAACAGTTCCAAACCTCTTTCACATTTTTAATATCGAATATTAGAGTTATTGGGTAATACCTATTGAAAGAAATAAAAGTGATTTAACTTGCTCATAACTAGTAATTCTCTGACCATTTGCGAGCTGTTTGCGAGTCCTGTGATAGAGTAGAAAGTGTCGAATCCTCTCTTTTATATGAAGTGCTGTTCACTTGATTAGAATTATCATCCAGTTGCTGGTTGTCGACCAGTGTTTCGATGTCATCGGTCTGTGGTCTGTCTCTCTTTTCGTTAATCAGCACAAGAAGCAGAACGAACGCAATTACTTGAAATAATAAACTGACTCCGATTATTGTGATATAGTTGTGCAGTTGTCCACCACTACTGTCCGGTGTGTTCTTCAATAGCAGTCCTCCAACATATGTGCCCAAAGGACCACCTGTGTCATTTCAAAATTATTTCAAAGTATTAGTTTGAATTTAAGCATGAAAAGTTTGCTATTATGGTAAAAGAAAAATATGATTTATTGGAAGTCAGGGATATGGAGGAGGAATACCTAAGAAGAAGCTGAATTCAATCAATGCATATCTGATAGATCTCATCCCTTCTTTGGTATTAACCGATACGTATGACTAGTATTCAAAGCGATCAGTAATTAAATTCCAAGTCTTTTGATTGCTTACATAAACTGCCATAAAAGAGCCGAACCCTCCACCAGTCAGTATCGGTGCCACAGAACTCAGTAACAGATAATAAGGACCTTTAATTTAAATGGTTTTCAATCAGTTGGCAAAAAAAAGTAAATAATTGAATAATAAATGAATTACTCCAATGAAAGTAATAGGCGTTAAGAATATGGATCAGCGACTGAGCTATTCCACAAATACTCGACAAACACATCACTACTTTTCGTCCGTTTAGGAATTTATCGGTGAATGAGCCGATAAATAGCGACCAAATTACAGATGGAATCGCATCCATTAGTGTACTTTTGAAAATGAATCAAGTTAATATTATATTTGGAAAATCTAAAATTGCAAACTTCAAGGAATTTGTTTCTAGTAAAATTATAGTATTCTAGCTAAATATTCGTGTATTTGACTGGATATTTTATATAAGATACCTATAAAGTCCCATTTGTGTGGAAAAGTCAAGAATCTTGTCCTTATATCCCATGGGATCGTCTGCTGACTTGATTTCATTCAAATTGGTACAGAAATCGGTTGACTGTCCGTAAACATTGATACAAATCTTGTCCTGTTGTAAGAGTCCGGTCGTTACCGACGCTACAGAGCCGCCGAACATATGTATGAATAGGTAGGGCTCCACTTTCAATGTCTTCATGAAAGACAAGATTTTTGCAATTCTTCCCATTATTCCTGAATTTTTGGTTTAAAGAACTTTCAACAAAGAACTGGAAAACAAAACTAATTAATGAAAATTCATTTTCGAATTTTGTTTTGTGAATACCTATCATATTTCAGGCGTATCTTTTGCCGATTTAATCAGCGCTCAAATCAGGTGCCAATTTTGCAATCGATTGATCGGAAAGCCATTGATTGCTATGAAATGACAATTAGTTTTCACTCCAAATATATTTATATATTGAACAGCAGAAAAACTTTTTTATATTCTTTTCAACTCATTTTGGTATTTGTTTTAGACATTCATTACTTCAATGATAACAAACATTTAGTTTCTATTCGTTTGCGATAAGAACTCGAACTTTGGTTAAAGTAGTTTTGCTTTTATATTAAAAATATTAGACCTAATTATTATTTGATCCCTAAATATATTATTCACTCCGAGATATGGTTAAAGAAATTGTCTGTAAAAATGTAATAAAAATGAAAGTCAACAGCATTTTTGAGGCAAAAAACACTTGAAATTCTTCGATAAGTTTTCAAAACAGAACAGTTATTCAGAACATTAAATGAAATTCAAGTATTTCAGTGATAATTAAATGAATAATCATTTTGACTTTGAATCTATAATTATTTTATTGCCAGAACACTTGTGTTAACCTTGAATTTCTAATAACCAGACAATTATTAGACTTTAGTTGTAAATATTATTTGAAATAAGTTTAATGGGTGAAATCTAAGACAAACTTCCTTGATCATTACTAATTTAATTATTAGATTTATATTATAATTTATAAAGCTTCATCGAATGTTACCACCCGGTGCTAAAGATATATTGGTGACATTGAACAAACCTCAAAAGTGTACAGCCTTTTAAATAAAGAATTTGTTTGTCTTTTAATTAAAATATCAATTAATAAATGTTTACATAATTAACGTTTCATTAGATTTATGTCATTTACTTAATTAACTTTCATAATCAGGTTTTCATTCAAAACTTGATTATACCATTTGAGTGCTTTTAAAAAAGGTCTAAAATTTTAATCAGATCTCTTAATTGAATTACTTTTCAAATACGAAACTCAAATGTAAGTGAATTCCTGGTTTAAGGGACTGACTTTTGCTAAACCGACTGCTCAAAACTACTGTTAAGTTACCCGGATTTAAGAGATAACTCAAATTAATACTAAAAATTTTCTTAAACCCAGAATAGATCTTGGTAAAGCTACCTTTGAATGTAGTCAAATCATAAGTTTGTATTTTTTGTATTAGATAATAATGGCGAACACATGTGTCATCTAATAATAATGAAGAACCGAAACATCAAAGTTAGTGATTTGCTAAGATGTGACTCTCCAAGATAAGATCTTGATTTTTTACAATTGTTCTAAACACATCTACCAAGTTCATTTTACAATTTATATTTTTTATTTTAGTTTATAAACTAATCTGAGCTCTGGGCGGTAACATTAGGCGAACAAAGTTTTATTTATATATATAATCTAATGAATTAGTAACGAAAATGATGATCAAGGAAGTTATAGATTTCAACAATTAAATTTATTTCAAATATTATTTATATCTAAAGTCAAATATTTGTTTGATTATTAAGTTTATTATCTCCAAAATCTCAATAAATCTTTACCAATGCTTCTAAATAAAAATATAAAGATTGAAAACTTATCAACTTAACCTTTTAACCAGGCAACCACCGAGACTAAACAGGTGATGAAAAGACGAACTTGGATGTTTTGAGTTTTTGATTAAAAACTGTTTTGATCTGTTGTTTGAAACCAAGCTAATTTCCACTAATAAAAAATAAAGTAATTCTGAATGAACTGATGGGTTTTTAACACTTTGGACATTAAACACAATTATGAGTCTGATCTGACTTCCCATCTCAAGGGTTGAATTTATGGACTTTTGTCTGAATGATATTCCAATTATAACAAAACATCGATAACCCCATTGAGAACATTCAGAATTAAGTGCAAAACAGTTGAGTTAAAATTTTTAACCGATTGTGGACTTCAACGATCGACACAAACATATCTAAGACCATAATCTGTAAGTCATTTGGAATTTTTAGAAATTAAATCTACCTTGAAAAGATAAAAGATATATGTATATTTTATAATAATATTACCTTTTGAAATGAGCAGTGTAGTACCATAATTCGTGATTTTAGAAATGGAAATCCTTTAGGAAATTATTTTATTCATAACTTAATTCAATACAAAACTACTCTTTGAACAAACCCTTTATTATTCACATCTAATTAAACAAAAATTTCATTCAATATTTTCATAGATATTTATTTTCTATAAGCGTTTCTTTTGGCGGCTCGGGGGCGGGCGGGTCCTCTGTTGTTGAAAGACACATCAATGCCATCATCGCCGGGGATTTTTCTTCCTGAACGTCTGCTGAGTGTTTCTGCTGGGATGTGATCAAGGGGAGCTTCGAGGACACGGGCGCCGCCAATTAGTCCAGCTCTGACTACAGTTCGGGAGAGAGCGGGGATCGATTCGCCCAAAGAGGTGATTACGGGTTGGATGGGTTTGGCAAGGATTGCGGGGGCTGCTACTGCAACTGGGGCAGCCACAGAGTGGAGCTGGACTGGCACTGGGGGCGGGATAGCCACTTCCTGGAGTACTTTCTGGTTCTCACCTCTGGCAACCAGAGAGTGGACTTCTTCTTGGACGGGGAGGATCTCTTGGGTGATCTTTCTGAATGGCTGAATGATTTCGCGGACTTCCTGGATGACAGGTTTGACCACTTCGTGAAGGACTCGGTCGGGCTCCTCCTCGGATCGGGTCTCCTTGACTTCACCTGGTGGGCCAGGAATGTGGACCTGGTTGATGTTGACTGGACTGGACTGCGATCGGAATTCGATGGTCACCGGCAACAGATTGGGCTCAACGATCAAAACTTGTGGGTGAATGACATCTGGAGGGGTCGGCACATCAACTACTTCAGCAGTTCTCTGAGTAATAATGGCTGTAAGTGTGCACAAACACCAAAATCATAAGTTATCTATTAAAATCAAATCTTATTTGAATCCTACCAGCAAGGACTGGTCCCAAAACCTGGGCTTTGGCGCCCAGAGCGATGCCACCGGTGAGACCATTGGTCAGACCTTATAAGTACAGCAATATTAGAGATAAACTTTTCAAATCTGGAAAGTACTTACCATAAGTGGCCACTTTCTCCAAAACAGCGGGAGACGGTGCCTGCGCATAGACCGGGGCAGCTCTAAGATAGGGACCAGCAATGGACAGGGCGTCTTCAACTGAGCCTCTCACGATATTAGGATAGGTGACGAAATTTTTAACAGTGTTGGCAGAGGGGAGGATCTGTGGCGGAAGGGGTCCCACACGATTGGTGATGACAGGAATTCTGATCTGTGCATAACAGCTGCTCAGTCCTAACAGCACAAGTGCTACCTTCGATCCACAGATAAATGAAAATTAATTTTCTGTTCAGGTTTAGTGTGAAAACTATTTAAACAAATTTTTTATTTAAAAAAATTAAAAGCAATTAATTGAAGTTTAAATGCTCTTAAAATGAGATTAGCTTTCAATTACTCAACAATTTATGGCCACTGAAAGGAATTTCTCATTACATGCAAGGAAATCTAGTTCTGCCCCAACACAGCCCCAACACTTTTTAATAGTTTCGTATATAACTCATATATCGATTAATTTTCTTTCGTTGTTATCATTCATTCAAATCTCAATTTTAATAAAATGTTTAAAAGAGATATTTTATTTTTATTTATTTATTCAAATTTCTAATCAAATGTCTTATGAAAAAAATTGATCTGAAATTTGGATTTGAATGAAAGGTAAAATTAAAAATATTCTGTTTTAGAAAAGACCACAGATATTCCAATTGATTGTGAATTTCAGGTCAACATAAGTATGAAAATTAATTCATTTGAAAAAGCTCTTAATGAGTTTTCACTAAAACAAAAATACTCTAGGCTACAGATAGCTGACATAAAACACAGGAAAGACATATTTAGAGCATTTAATAGCTTTTTAACCCTTCTAATTTAGAAACTTCTCGAACCAACAGAATACTAATTTTGATATCTAATATTAATCAAAGCTTTTGATTAAAAAATTTTTGATCTGAAAGATTAATATAATTTTAGATGAAAACAATTAATAATCCAGCAATAATTTTAAAATACAATGTAGAGTGTATATAAAAACTCAGTAATAATCCTGGTTATTTCCATGTAAACTTCATACAATATGGAAATGATTAACACAATAATTAAAAACAAAATTCACAAAACTATAGAATAAATTAATTAAAAAATAATTATTCTTTGATACAATGAAGCATTTGATAGAATAGGCGAGCAAAATTAGTAAAATTCATTCAATTATTAATAAAAATCAAATAAACAAAAAAAAAGTTTAATATCTTTACCTTTAAATACATAATTAGAAAATAATTTTTTGTTAAACACAAACTATTTCAAAGATGATGAGAAGGCTATGGTTTGGGAACTACACTGAAAATACTGTTTGAAAACTTTGGTTTCGCTGTTTTATTGACAGCAAAAATCGGTGAAAGACTCGACTCAAAGGACTGGCACTTTCTTTTATAGACTAATATAGTCAGTGGAAAAACAGACTTTTTTTTGGCAAAAAAGAAGTGTTTGGACGTAACGCCACCAAAAACTGATTCGTCGAATCAAATGATATCTTTAATTGAAAGTGAAAATTTAAAGTAATTCCTATCCTATCCTATCCTATCCTCGGCTCACATTATAAGTATAGTGAAAGTGGTACCAAATTTGGGCCAACAGTAACGGTGACACAAATTTAGACACGTTTTTGGACAGTGAGTTCTTATGGCAGTGCTGTTCGGTTTAGAACTATATCTTCAATTTTGATCTGAATTTTTAAAGCTTAACTGTAAACTGTCTGTGATATTAAGCCATAGATTCATAATTTAAAATCTATTGCATTCGTGATATGTGCCGCAAATCTGAAGGATGAGCTCTGGCTGAAGCCCAGGACTTAGCAGGCTATTGGCTGAAAAGTGATATTTCACTTTTCTAATCAATTAAAAGATGTCACAGATTAGATAGTTATGAGGCTCACTCTCGACGACCATCTCGTTTGCCTCTAAGACCTAAAAAACATTTAATTTTCAGATCAGTTTCTCTTAAGAAATGTGTTTTTTAACGAACTAAGACTTTAAAGGATGAAACGAAACCATTCCCTTGTCTTCAATCTAATCAGAAATTGAAAGTTTTTTCGCTCAAATGAATTCTAATTTTTCCAAACCTCTCATTTCAAAGCGAAATTACTTTTCCATTAATCTTCTTATAAATCTCAGTATGGGCAAGGTCTTCTCATCAAACTAAAGACCTAGCAGAGTAGATGTTCATCAAATTTAGTGGAAAGATCTACCAAGCCAATATTAAACAATTTAAATTCGTGTTCCTTGAATGTTTAATCAAATTCTGATTGTTTAGGCCGAATTTGCTCGATAACTTTTCAATACCACCCTGTGGTCAGCAAAGTATCACCACTTATACATAGATTTCAGAACCAAATCCTTGTGTCTGTTGTTCTGGTTATTAACGACAATATTATTTGTTTACTCAATTAATTTTTATTTTTTCTGAAATTGATTTTCATTTTTGCTTATCGTTCGGATTAATTGAGAAAACGCTTACATTATTTTAACCCTAATTTTTATTATTGATTATTAAAATCGATTTTATTTTTATTCAATTCTTCTGATAATATGTTTAAATAATAAAATTTAACTGAAGTTTTATTTAAATTTCATTCATAGCCTGAGAACATTTTGCCCCGAATAGATATGATGTGAATTTTGTAATCAACTTATAAATAGCCAATCAATATAATATTATTCAATCCAGATAAATCATTTAAATGATTCATTTTGTAGTCAAAAATATAGTCCTGATTAGTCTAATGTAAAATATCAGGCAATAAAGGTCAATTTGAAAAAAAATATAATTTCAAATGGATTAAGAACAATTTTATCAATTTTGCATTATTCAGTTTTGATGGTTGTTGTTGCAATTAAATTGTTTATTATAAATTTGGAATTAATGATATTTTCTCAGTTGTTTATTACAGCCATAAATCACAGTTCGGTTCTTGTTTTTAATCCAATTAGAATTAGTTCAATCGATTTGCAGGAAAATTATCATTTAAATTAGTTTAAATGAGTTTGCTAAATCAATTCATTTGATAGGTCATTTATCTGTCAATCACAGGCTAGGGATTCAAAGTCAATATAATGGAAAGGCTAAAGTGCACAGAATATTCTCGTTTTACTTAATGACTTATTTGAGAGGAAGAGCTGTTTGATGCTCTTTAGTCACGAAAGCTATTCTCAATCACGCATTTCAATGATTGGAAAATGTTGTGCAAAAGGTTATAATGTAATTGTTTTACAATCAATTAACATCTTTATTCAAAAATATAAATCAAAGTCATCCATAAATCCTGCTTTTTTTTATCAATTATTAAGATCATTTGAAAAAGAAAATGAATTTTTGATTTAACTTATAAACTAAGACTTTAATCAATCGGTAAAATCAAGATTTGCTAGATTTTTAAACAATATTATTTTTAATTATAAAGCTGGCCTGTGTCGCAGACTAACCTAGCCTATTTATTAATTGGTAATAAATTACATAACCTCGCTATTTGTACAATGTTACCAAGTAAACACTTTCTGTGATAAATACCCAACTGTTTCAATAAATTCAAAAAATACATTGAATGTTCAAAATTAATTTTTTATCTTTAAATTTAATCTAAACTTTAAAAATAAACGCCAAGTATTCCCATATCTTTTTTCGTCAAAACATACATTTCCCAATATTTTATTGCTACTTCCATTATCATCTAATAAAGCCAAGACCACCAAGGCTATCCTTTCTTTTCAAATAGATTTAAATTCCAATTAAAATTTATGCACTCAATAAGTTTCCAATTAATTTTATTTTGTATGTGATCTTGATAAATGTCAAATAAACAATTTTCAACGCTCATAATTCTCTGGATTTGTCAGTCATAATTGTTATCCCTAACGGTAAAATATTGCAGACCTGGTTATTCTAAGTCGCAGATTAAGAAATGCATTTAAATTCATCAAAGGTAGCTTGGGGCCATCATAAACTCTTCAAAAGAGTGGAAAAGAGTCTTTAATTATATTTCTTGACGAATGAATCTTCAATGAGAAAAAAATATTCTGACCTTTTTGGCGATAAATTATGAATGATACTCACAGAATTCCATATCGACATAAAAAATCGACCAAGGCTTTCTCATTTTAAGACCGCTTTCAATTCAGAACACATTTAAAAAGTTTAAAAGTGTTTTTTTTATTTTTTGGATAAGAACCAAGTTCATTTATCAAACTTTTATATTCGTCAAAAGCTTATTTCTAGTCACAATTAGAACAGGAAATTTAAAGACCTTCCAATTCATCATGTTAGTTCTTTTGTAAGAAAAGATGATTTATTTGTTTCGAATAAATTGGTTCAACGAAACAAATCTGTTGACAGAAGAATAAAATAAAATAATTGATTTGTTTTCTCTGACTTTTAGAATAATTAGCTCTCATTTGGAGAATATTTTCCTCCAAAGCCTTCCTCCAAAGCAATTGGAAGAAGAAGTTCACAAAAAAAACTGATAATTGTCAGACATATAAATGCCTTTTTTAGTGTTAATTAATAGATAAAATTCAAAATCAAAGAATTTAATTATTTTTATGTTTTAATTTTCAGATAAGTCTCGGAATTTTAATTTAATTTAAATTTGAGCCAAAAATCGAATTTTAAATAGCCAAGCCTCTTTCTAAATTAATTATACAGATTTCATAATGATCTCAGCAGTTTTAGAGCATCCTGGAATTGATTAAAGCAAATGGATTGATGAAAATCTGTGAATCAGCTTACAATCGTTGTCACCTAAATGTTCTAGTATAATATTGAGCTGATAACACAAGAATTTTTATTATTAATCAATTAAGTAATCTTGGTCATTGCTCAATTGATCTGATAAAACTGTTCACTAAATGTCAGACATTGGGTGTAATACCAGTCAAAGTGAACTCGATTTACTCGATTCGAGATTCTCATCTAAAAAAATTTAAACCGTTTTTGAGGAAAACTTTTGCCATAAAAGTCATGTAAAAGCATATAACGAATCCCTTCACTGATTTTCTAACATTCAAATCAAATGCAAGATCATCGCTAGTTAACGTGCAAAAGTTCATCAAAGTCCTGTCTTATCGGAAATGTCCTTGGCGATATTAGTCTATCTGACCTACATTTCAAAGCAACCTGGTTAAAACACTATTAATCAGCTAAATTAGCTTGAAATCTTAATTAATCAAACTAAAATTAGCCAGTAACGATTAAATCAAGATGTGTCCGGATTATTTACTAAATTTATCAAATCTTAATCAATTTATAAATAGTCTCTGGCTATCTATGCCTAAATCCCTGATAATTTTAACAAGTTCCTCCTTGCATATGTCAGTTGCTTGAAATGTTTCACTCGAAATCACATAAAAGTAGTAAACCTTTTTTCAATGAAATTTTTGCGATAAAAAAGAAGATAAATCATTTTGTTTATCATTTTCTTAATTCAAACTAAGACTTATAAGTAAGACTTGATTTGATTGGAGCGAAAAAACAGATTTCCTGGGGGTTAGACTGAAAATGTTCAGTAAATTGAATTGAATAAGCAAGCAATAATAATTTGCTTTCGAAATCAATATTAATCAAAATAATTGATTGAAATTATCAGAAAAATTATGGAAAATCAATCATCGATTGCATTCAGCACTAAAATAAATAAAATATATAAAAATATAATCAATTATCTATTCTGGGCATTGATTTTTGACAAATTTGGTTAAAGTATTTCAAAAAAATTGATTTTATGACAGAATTTGAGTTTATTTTTAAACTAAATTAAAATGAAAAGAGAAACTGATATCCAATGCCATAGTATTACCAGAATCTGTGACAAAGTCTTATAAAATATTGATTGAATAGATAATGTTATCGATGATTAGTGAGAATAAGTGATGGTGACAGTGGATAGCCAACTGACCAGATGTCTAACCCGTCAGATCAGTGCTGTCCTCAACACAATTCTTATGCAAAAATAAAGTCGATTTCTATTTTTATGATATGCTTCAAGAAAATCCTATTATGTGGTGTGCCTGTGCTCTCAGCCCTATGTTATGCTGAGTGTTTCCATAGCGAAACTGTTTCTGTTGGCAGTCCTATGGAGTTAGTGTCTGTGCACTGACTCCCTGTCTATCTGTGGACTGCTCTGACTCTCTATCTGTTTGTATGTGTTGTCTGTGAAGTGAGAGTCAGTCAAACAATTGGCTGCCATTTTGTACTCAAATTCTCTGTTTTGATCCGCAATTTGACAGACAATTAACATCACATTTGATCCAAGTATCCGACAAATCATTTACTAAGACACCAGACGTGGGAACACCTCTTAGCCGTTGTTAAACATGTAATTTAGTGATTGAATCGCGTCAGAAGTTTCATCTGTCAAAGTCATGAACGGTTCAATACTTCCGGACACTCTGGACTCCATACAGAAGTCCGAGTCCTTTCCCATCCAGAGGTTTGTCAAACCTGTTAACTGTTCCAAAGGGCCCCTCACTAAACGAACTGGGCGTTTGTCTCACACATAGGCATCGGTGGTCCACCAATGAAGAAATCGCTTCAATTCTGATCGCAATCGACAAACACGAGGAGTGGCTGTCAAAAGAAGTCAAAATCAGGTGCTTATTGTCCTTCAATTCTGATTCTTAGATTAGAGACCAGTCTTAGGAACAGACAGGAATCGATGCAAACAAATAACTGTTTTTCCCACTGAAGACAGTTTTCAATGCCATTGATTTCGATTGATATTCAGGTCTTCCTCTGCGTCTAACAGAATCTGATCCAGAATCTGAGTTGGCCCAGTTCAACTGATGATAAGATCAGTTTTCAATTCTTCCAAATCACTGAATGTCAGCAAAATATTGTTTTTCAATAAATAATTGAATTCCAGTCGAATAGCCTTTAAATGAGTCAATCAATTCTTATTGAATAAATTGTCATTTAAAAGGCAGAGCATTTTTTGGCAATTTTTGGCATCTTTTTCATCAGGTTAAGTCAATATTTCACCCATTACAAGGTTTCCGGGTGTCTAATATGGGATCGCCTCAATTTTGGCAAATTTCCCGGCTTTATTCCATTCAGATCAGGTTCTATTTATGCCGGCGGCTATGGCGGCCACTTATTCTTCTGGGGAGGCCTTACATTGGATTTTCCAAAATTTAGGGATTTTCACAATATACTAACTCAAGGGCTTTTTATATGGCTGACCTTGGTGATTACGCTAGATGTGTTTTCAATAAAGAGCCAAAAGACGCTATACTTGTCCGCTATATAGCGCTATATTAAGAATGGCCTGTTTTTGTAGCAATTCATATAATTTATGTTCTGTTCTGTAGAAAATGTGTTCTAGGAATTATTGCACCAGAAGTTTCTTAAATTAAGTTACTACAAATAAAGTGTCTGGCTAAATTGAACTTTATTCGACTAGATTGTTGAGAATCGGGTTACTTTCATCTAAAATTCCTGTGAGATATGCTTCAATTTTGAAATTCTTGCTAGATTCTCTTGGGCAACTCATTCGACTGAGCAATTTGGCACCAATTTAGGAGTTCTGATCGATAGACTCGGCATAACAGGCATTATAGGCTTTTTTCTAAAATAGTCCTGGCCTTTCTCAGGGCTATTTATTAGCAAGTTTAGTTGCAAAGAGTTGGAAATAATGGCCTAATTTAAAGTTTGTTTTAAACGATGTCTTTGTTAAACAATTCTTTACAATTGTATGTTGTTTTGTGAATTACTTTGAAGCAATAAATTTGACGATGTAGCCTAGATCGTTTAATGTCCAAAAACACTAAAAAGGCCAATCAATACAGTAATAAGGCTAATGAAATCCGCTCTCTGTCTGATCGCTTTGCCTTAGAAATGTCCGGCACATCATTACTTGTTCTCATCAATTTTGCTCTTAGTCATTTAATATTACGAATAGCCAATATTTCTGATTGTTCCCTAACAAATAACTCTATTGTCTGTATTTTACCTTGTTTCCAGAATCTTAATTGGCATTTTTATTCCCTGACATAAAACAAGGGTTTTCCCGGTTAAATACAAGTGTTTGCTCAATAAGCAGGGTGAAACTATAATCAATAAGAGATATTCTTGGCCAAAAGTATAAATTCTATGATTATCCACTATGCTTAAATATGAACAGGTTCATTTTGTTGATGCCTACTTTTCAGACCCAAAAGCGGTTCAATGATGTTATACTCGAGGAAAAGGGTTCGGTATCGGAGGGACGGCTACTGCTGGAAGAAACGCAAAGACGGAAAGACTACTCGTGAAGATCACATGAAGCTTAAAGTTCAGGGAACAGAATGTATTTATGGCTGTTATGTTCATTCGGCAATTCTGCCCACTTTCCACCGCCGTTGTTATTGGCTTCTGCAGGTAAGGCCTTAATTCTTTTACCGGAATATTCTTTTTTCCAAATTACCTCGACTAATGTTCGTATAAAGTACGAATAAAATGATCCAGGCATTAGAGTAAAATAGATTTAGGTGTGTATTAGTTTTTGTGATCGGCAACGGTGCCAACTGAGGCGTGAATAATGAATGTGAACATGCACAGCTCTGTTATAGTGTTTGCTGTTTGGATATATACTTTAATCAGTTTATTCCCTGTTTGATCCAGTAAATGAAAAGTCAGATAATCCTTTGCAAAGGCGTTGAGAATTCATTTTTTAGCTACAATTTAGTTATTCGTGGAAAACGAGATAAATAGACAACGCTTTCAAATTTGATTGAAATTAATGTCTATTTTAAAATTGTGTAAAGAACTAACTTAATCATTGTTATACAGTTCCAAATAAATTTCAAAATTCTAATAAAAGAGTCAGTTTTTTAGTTTGATAGAAATCTATTGATTAAAGTATTTGTGAAATGTGACCAGAGTACAATCAAAATACATTATTGATGAGCCCTTTTGCTATGCGATGTGCACTCCAGCAGAGGATCCTTGAAGTGACAAAACAATTGATACTCCAGTCGAATGATTCGATCATTCTATACGAATAAACGCTTGACGTTAGCAAGATGTTTTCATTCTATAATACACAGAATTAATTAAGGCTTTGACACATTTTCCGGAAACTCTAATAATAGCTAAAATTGTATATTAAATTGCGGAAATGTGTGGTAAGCGCCAGCTACAACTTAAAAATAACCTTGCTTATATCCCCACACATTGAAGCATTAGTCTGAATAAGTTATTCATATATGAATGAGTTCTAAAACAATTTTATATTTTTCGCTTTGAATTAGTTTTTTATATTTCCCTGGATGTTTGACCTAGTTGTTTTCATTCCCTATTCATCTATCTCTATATTGTCCTTCAAAATTAGTTTTGAGGTATTTTTTCCCCTCATCTCCTTGTCTTTTATGCTGTGCTTAGTCGTCAAAATTTATATATTTATTTGAATTAATTCTTTTTATAGCTTTAGTCGCGATTCAGAGCATAAATAAATAAATAAATGATTGAATGCTTTAATTTAAAATTCAAATATTGTTTTAGAAATCTTTTCTCTCCACTCATTGTTTTCATAGCGTTCGGAAAATTTCTATCATTTTCATTGTCTCTCAAAATTAGTATTATTTTCATTACTCTTTTTTGTCGAATCCTTTCCTAATTCCTATATTTGTACAGTCAATGCTCGACCATGTACTTCTCTATCTACTCATCTCTAACATCATTTACCCTGATATTTTGAAAACTGTCATCAATTTTAGCGAATCTTTATTTTTATAGATCCAATTCCCCTGTTCCCTCCTGTTCCTGCAAACAAATGATGAACAGAATCGAGCCTTTCCTGTAATTGAATTTTGCTAAATCTGTGGAAAAATAGAATTCCTGAGTTGAAAAACAATAATAACAAATATTCTGTGCATTTAATTCATCACATTCTGACCTTTGATGAGAAAAGCAAACAAGGAATTTGTGATCCGACACAAAAGTCTGCTTCAAATACTGTGTGTTTGAAAATGATTGCATTAAATATTCATATATTAATCCCATATAAAACCCGATGAGAATCTACGAAAGCATATAATTATTAACATATTTATAGCGCTTTTTATACCCAAAAATATTATTAAATAATAATAACAGAAATTTGGTAAAAATCGATTCTTTGGCTTTTGATCACAATTAAGAGTTCTTGGAAAAACACTTATCTAGTATTAGATTTATGGTTATATCGAATGTATCGCAAATCAAATATTGTTTTATTTGTTTTGTTCCGTCTATTGTTTCTTAACATTGCTTTTGTACTTCTCATTTGGCACAGAATCCGGACATAGTTCTTGTCCATTATCTCAACGTTCCCTATAGTGATGACAATAAAGTGATTAGTCCTGCACTCAATTATTTTGCCGATAATAAGAAGGAGTGGACTAAAGACGAGCTCATCTCCGAGCTCAAGCCTATGTGTAAGTATTCCTGACATATGCCTAATGCCATTAGAGCACAGAATAATTAAAACCTCTTTTTAAAAAACTAGTCTCGCAGTCGATTAGTTTATTATTAATGAATAGGAATTAGGGTTTTCTGTTCTCTTTTCGACTTTTAATCAATAATTACTCAATCATTTCGGCTCTTTCTGTTAATTCAGTGTAAATTTGAAATCAATGTTTCTGTTTTTCATTTGAATCTACATTTAGTCTAATTTTAATGGTATTCCCGACAATAGTTTTTAGTGAGAATGAACCCGATCTCAACAATGAGTTAGAGAAAAGCACAGTTGAGACCATCGAAGCAATAGTACAGCAATTGATGGTCAAACAGAGGGCAAAAGTCAAGGCTTTGGAGGACGCGTCCGACGGCGGCATTAACGCCAAAGCGCTGACTGTTGTCAACGCCATAACCAATAGCACCCGGGAAGCTAAACAACAGCAAAACGCCAATAAATGCAATTCTGGTTCGCAGTCGGCTAAGTGTAAGCCCACGTCAATGCCAGCAATGGTTAACAAACGCGAGGTTCAATTGGGGCTCATATCGAGCGCCGCCCAAAACGCCAACACAAAGACGGATAATAACACATCAAAACAGTTGTCACCTCAGGTCTGAAACAATAGATTTGTTATGTCTTAGGAATTATTGATTTTCTTTTTCAATGTTTTTCTTCCTTTTACTCGACTATTGTCTGATTATTTCAATTGAAATTCTTTGAAAAATTCTAATCTTTATTCTGGGCGTTGTATCAGCCGATGGCCAGACCTCATTCACAGCGGGTTATATTAAAAACCAATTCTTTAGCTTTTGTCGTGATTTTGCTCCAAAATTAAGTCTTTATTGATGACAGCCTCAGCTCAGCCTCTCATATGAAATATGAGCACAATTTCCGACCTTTTGATTTCGAATAATAGTTGGAATTTTTGTCTGAATTTCTGACTTTTTTTTTATTGATTTTCAGTTTAAAATTTTTAAATGCAAAGAATGCGACAATTAATGGCTTTTGAACCTGTCCTGTGCTCTAAATAGGGAACTGTTCAATTGCTACAATTAGCCAATTCCGGTCAGACAGGCATACGGACCACAAACGCAAACACATCCCAGTCTAGTCAGTCGACGCCCACATCACTTATATTCAATTTATCTCAATTTCAATCGGGTTCCGGTCTTCTGATCCTAAACTCGCCGACAACTCATCAGCAAAACCAGAGGCCAAACGATTCGTCACAACAGTTGACCGCTCCGTTAACCCTAGTGTATGGCAGAGCTCCGCATACGAGTGCCAATTGTGTTGAGTCGACTTCCATTCCAAATGTGATCTGTTCTACCAATAAATCTCTAAACACAATGTCTTCTACGCAAAAACTCAATGGCCATGATATAAGCCTAGACTCAGCACAAAGCACAGCACATCATACGACGGCAAACAATTTCGAGAGCCGTTTGAATCAATTAAATCATTTGAATTCAATAAATCTGTTAAACACTCAGAATAACAGCATTCAAATCAAGAAAGAGTTTGAAATTAATGGCAATTTCATCAATAGTTCGAGTGATAGCGAAAACTCCGATGAGATTACAAATGAAAATAATAGGAATTGTGTCGAAAGCTCTGGTAATTCACGAAAACTATTCTTGTCATTAATCAAACTGAGAGAGAAAAAAGTCCTGAGTCTTGAGTTGTTTTTCTTCTCATTTATACTGTTTTTTAGGCCAAAACTACTCGGAAGAGTCAATGATTGTAAACAGCAATCCTTCCACACCGGAACACATGAAGAGCACAGCCATCCTGAGTGGCGAACAGACCACCAGCGGCGTAGACCTCAACTGCAATCCACTAAATCATTCCCAACCGCAACAACTGTCGCTAACACATAACCATAACTACAATTATAACCAATATTTCAATAATAATATTAATAATAATAACACAAACATTAATAACAGAAACCAAACTAATGTCAATCAGACAAACGCCGGTCTAATGAACTATGAGATGGACGCCAACGACCTCAACCCCATGGACTTCATCGACAATGACATCCCGACGCCCGACGAAACACTCTTCAATTTGGATACGTTCGACATATTGGGTGATATCGACAATTTGGACGACTTGTCCCAATCGAACGCATCAAACAACTACCGGACCGCTAACTTGAATCAGATTAAGACAATTAAATCCGAATCTTCTTCCGCCACAATTAGCTCAGCACAAGATTATAGGGAAATAACTGCTACTATTACCGACTACTCACCCGAATGGTGTTATCCCGAAGGTAGGCCTCTATTCGATGTCAATATTTGTGTCACGTTTTCATTAGGTTTTCAATGAATACCTTTTCAGTGAAACTGTATGTCAGATAAAATCGATTCCATCTCTTTTTCATTATATTTTTTGAATCATTTTGTCGTCTTTTCTGAAAGTTATCTGAAATCCGATATTTTTCTTTCGCTTCATTTTAAATGTCTTTTTTATCCTATTTTTGGGTAATTTTTCGTTTGCTTTTAAAATACAATCGGTTTTCATATCACAAAAGCCTAGAATTGGATAAAAAAAAGACACGAATTTTTAGCTAAAACTCTGAGTTTTATCGGATTTCCATTTGAAAGGACATGAAAAATGATGAAAAAATTTATTTTTTATTTGTTTGACAGAACTCTGAATAGATTTGAATAAATTTACATAAAAAATGAATTCATTTGTTTCCGACTTTTCCATTGAAAGAGACTTTAATTTAATTAAGAATTCGCTTGTTTTGAATGAAAGTCGCTTTCGATTGAAGTCTTTAATTGATTGAAGCCTCTCTTATTTTGGATTGTCTTTCAGGTGGTATCAAGGTGTTAGTGGCCGGTCCCTTCTTCAACTCTGCCTATAGGTATACCATTCTGTTCGACGGGGTGTCTGTCACCACACATGTCGTTCAGAACGGTTTGCTCCGGTGTTATAGTCCGGAACACGAGCCCGGGTTTGTGACATTGCAGGTGGCCTGCGATGGGCTCGTTATCTCCAATTCAGTCATATTCGAATATCGCGATCACCCAACGGTTCCGGTCCAGAAAACCGAAGACTATTTCTCCGTCGATGGTATGTGTGACTCATAAGAATTCATAGAAAGGAAGAAATGCTTTTAAATTAGTAGATATTCCAAGAATTTTATGCAAATTCTTTCATTTCAACAGATAATTAAGTGTTTAAATTAATTCCAAACTTTTTTTTTGTTTTGATTCAATGTTTTTCTTAGAAAACATTTTCAAGTTTTCACTATTAGAACGGTTCGAGTTATTAGAATCTCGTTTATCGCAATGTTCTTCAAAACGTGGTCTTACGGTATGTCCTGAATTAGGAATCAATACTTCCTTTCATTTGAATCGAAGGCCAGCAAAGAATGAATCCTTTGTTTACCAAACAATTGCTTTCTTATTGATTTTCAAAGGGTATGGAATCCACTAAACACTTCACTAACTTCGAGGACCGTTTGGTTCAAATGTGCACAGATATGGCCGGCTGTTCGTGGCTGCCCTGCGACGAGTCCTCACTGACCACTCAGTCGCTGCGCACCGGCCTATCCAATAAAGACATGTCACTAATCCATTTGACGGCAGCACTTAATTACTATAAACTAATCCAATGTCTACTTAAATGGCGTAAAGAGAATTCGTCGCTAATACTAGAGCTAGAAATCGATGCCTTTTCCTGTGATGACAATGAGTGCACGCCATTGATGTGGTCCTGTGCTAAGGGCCACTTCGAGTCGGCACTAGTCCTCTACAGATGGAACCGCGCGGCCATCAATTTATGCAATAAATTAGGTGACTCTCCACTACAACTGGCCAGAAGACGAGGCCATCAGAGGCTGGTCGACGAGATCGAGCGCCTGGAGACACAACAGTCGACGCCCTGTTCGCACAACTCGTTTGACTCTCAGTCGACTGACAGTATCTCTGGTTTTGTGAATGGCTTCCGAAAGCCGCGCAAAGCCAGTCTCGACATCTCCTCGACTGCCTCCAAATCTACCAAAAGTGTCAGTCCATCGACTGTGAAACGAGGCTCAGCCTGTCTTCAGCACGGATTCAATGCGTTCCCAAAACTAGTCAAATGTTTTTCGGCCGACTCCTCCCTCACTAATGCCGTTAATGTAAGCATTCCTCTATTTTTCACTCAATTAATCGATCATCAGTAATGGACGTAACCATTGATTATCTATTTTTTGGACATTGTTTAGGACCAACTGAATAGTGAGCCCACATTTCTGTCGTCGTGTATATCGGATGACAGCGAAGACGAACTGGAAATGTCGACTTCCGGTTCGACAAACGGTCTGTCCTCTAGTCATAGAGACTCAATTGGTAGCTGTGATATAATTATGGATTGTAATGGCTCCGAGTCGTCACGTGTTCTAACTCTGGCCGAACACATCATCGCTGCCATGCCCGACAGAATCAAAGTACCACTCATACCATCCATTCTGTCCTCTAATTAACTATTTGTATTTAAAGGCCGCGTCGATTGCATCCCTTCCCGATGAAGACTTCGAAGACGATGAGTATGAGGACAACGAGATATCCTGTGAAGACTTAAATGAGTTGCCGGAGTGTGAGTCCCATCAGAACAACCGGAACCAAATGGGCGACACTTTCTGTAACTTTTCGTTCGAAATAACGGATAACTATAACTACAGAGAGACAAACACTCCGAGTAACTCTTCACCGGCCAGTTCCTCTTGTCTACACAGTCCCAGTTCCTTTCCGTTGGACAGTCCGTCGCCGCCGCCCACGACAGCGGACTTTTGTGAGTTTTTTCAGGCTTCCGGAAAGATAACTAAAGAGTTGGGTGACCTGACCCTCACCGACAAAGAACAGCGCGAACTCTATGAGGCGGCAAAAGTCATTCAGAAGGCCTACCGTTCCTATAAAGGTCTGAAAAGCCATTTATGCCTTTTTTACTGACTGTTTTCGACTAATTTTCGACCTATAATTAGGCCGAAAACGATTGGAAGAACAGAGTAAAGGGTGTGGCGATAAAGACAAGGAGAGAGTAGCGGCTATTCTAATTCAGAGCTATTACCGGCGCTACAAACAATACATTTATTATAAACAGATGACGAAAGCGGCACAAGTCATACAAAACCAGTACAGAAACTATTGCGAACACAAGAGGTTTAAGAAGTCTTTTAATGACAAATCGGTGTATTCTGTGATTTCGGCCGACGGCACAGTCAGTCAGTCTGTTGTCAATGGCTTTATTTGCAACTATTCTGATTGCGATCAAATGCAATGCAAAAATTCCAGAGAAGGCACGCCTTTCAGTGGTCTTAAGTGAGCTCTCAATTAAACTTTTCTCAAAAGAAGACAATGATTTAGGTTTTGATTAATTGACTTTACTTCTATCAATCCATAAAAGGCGGACATACTCTCAGAGGCGCCGGAATCAGGCGGCCCGCAAAATACAACAGTTCATGAGGCAATCAAAAAACAAGTACGTATTCTGACCTTTAATTAGATTATAATTTATTTTCAATTTTATTTACTTTCCAATCAATTAATTATAATCTTATTTGGCTTTTCATTTACCGAAGCATTATTTGTCCTCTAATTATATGTTTTTTCTTTCTCTGTGTTTGTTTTGATCTGATCTCGTCTTAAGAGATATGTTGTTAACTGAAGACTAACTCTGAACTGTTTTCTCTCTTTCCTTCCCTTAACTATCGCTTAAACTAATCCAAACACTAATCACACGAAAAAAGTATTTGGGATTTTAGTTTACATAATAATGTGGTAAGTCTTTCACTCATACCATTCGCTGTCTTTTTCTCTTATTAACTGCCGGCTCCCTTCATAACCAATTTAAAGCCCACTCAATGACCAAGTACTCAATGATCTCTGTTCTGAGAATATTAATTCTTAGGCCAAAGGTATGACTGAATGCCAAATAAATTATTAATGTCTTAGAGATGAAAATTGATTTCCTTCTAAATCAGAGAATGTGTTTGAATGGTGTCACCCCATTTCACCTAAAATTTATGTACCACTTCTCCTAAAAACTTTGATATCCCACTTAGCCTAAGAAATTAATCCTACTTCGCCTAAAGAATATCCCAGATCGCCTAAAATTTAATAAAACATTGTATTGGACTTATATTGCGCGTAAAGTCAACACGAATTATTATGTTTAAGCTAAATCGATAATTTGAAGATGATTTGTCTATTCTATCTCGGCTAGAATTGGTTAGAATAAAATAAGCATGTTGAGGTTAGATAAAAAGGATAAGATAGGGCTATATCAACAAGATATGTTCTTTGGCTACTCCATTCTAAATTTTATACAAAATTCATATATCATTATTATTAGGCGAAGTGGGATTAAGCGAAATGGGATTAGGCGAAATGGGGTGGAACCGTTTGAATGAGAGGAACGGGTGTGTTATATAACAGTCATAAGCCTAATGTGCGCTTAATTGGAGAAAAATACAGTCTTTCCATTACTGCCTGTCTTTTGCTTATTATTAATTGTCATTGGCTTTGACTTAAAGTCTAATATTTCATTGCTATCATCGCTGAGTCCATTCATATGACAATTAATTCTAAGAATCACTTGAATTGGAAAAACTATTTTGGGTTAATTTAAAGCCCCTTTTGGTCTGTCTGTCCACAGATTACAGAGAGAACGTGCTTTAGCTGCAGAAGAAGGGAATCTAACACAAGAAGTGCTTTCCATAAGAGCTCAAACACAACAATCTATTGATCAATAGGCGGACAAACAGCGGAAACCGATTTCAATGAGTTGTTGTGCTATCGATTCTACCCATTATTTCAGACGGACAGTCGTGTCTGGAGACCCATCTGACTTTCAGACAGTTCTGTATCAGATTCTCAACAAACCATTTGAGCCAATATTTTGTGTTTTAATCACCACTTCTTCGGAACATATTTTGTCTGACAAACAGATTATTGATTATTAAAATCAAACAAAACAATCGATTGAATGTTTGATTGATTGAAAATCCATGTAATCCTACGGATAATGACTTAAACACAATATTTTTGGCTACAATTCTCTGCCCTTAACTTAAAGACAATTCTTCAGAGAAATAATCTTTGAATTTCAATGATATTTGTTATGAATATAATTAGTAACCGATTGTTTGTTATATTTTTTACTTTTTTGTTAATTACTTATTTATTTACTATCATTTTTAATTTGATTTAATGTCAATCTGTGATATAAATCGAGAAATTTTGGTTCAATTTTAAATTTTCCTCTTTTTTTGCTTTTATTCGAAAATAATTCGTTTGATTCGAGTATCTCCTGAAGTGACCCATCGTTTCGATGTTATAACAACCGATTGTTTCGGTATTTCATACATTAAATGATTGTTTTGTTTTCAAAAAAGTAAAAGTTTAGAAAAAGCGATTCATTTAATGAATTGATTGAACGCAGTATTCATTTAATTGAATGAAAGTTTGATTTAATTGTTTTTATTGAGATTTTCTTTTTTTTTGTTAGCATTTAATTTAATTTAAATAATGATTTGTTTTAAGAATTGTATTGAAATGATTGTTAAATTGTATTTATTGTTGGAGTACGGGCTAAGTCCGGATCTACAGGAACTGATTTTAATTATAATTATTAACGAAAACCTTTTGTTTTATTAATTGAATTTGAAAAACATTTTTCTTCTTAAATATTTTGCATTTCTCTCAAAGACCTTCGGATTCTCTTTGCGTTTGAATTCTTGTTTCAAATGTTTTTATTGATTTTCTTTTAGTCCCAAAATTGTTATACAACTTTCAAAATGAATTTTATGGCCGAAAAACATAAACCAAAAGTGAATTATTATTTTTATGGAATGACTTTTCATTTCAAATGAATGAATGGGAAGTAAAAAAACGTTCATTTTATATATTATTATATAAATTACTGTTTGTTTGGACCGCAAATGAATTCACTATTTATTATTAAAATCCTTTTAAAGGAAACAGAAATTCTATAATTGATATAAATATAATATTGAATTCCATTCGTATAATCATTATATTTACCATTGATTTACATTATTTGCGTTGTTTTTTGAGACATTTGTTTGTAATCTAACTATCCTTTTGGTCTTTATTTGTGCCAATAATTAGAAATTTTTATCCTGGATAACATTGACAACTAAAAAAGTGCTGGTATTTTATAATTGAATTTTCTGAACGAAGTACTGAAAGATTAAAAATCTGTCAAAACATTTCATATTTGATAAAAATAATTTAAATTCGAGAAAAATTGAATCTTGAAATAAATCCTAAATATTTCTATTCATTAATTCGATGATTACTTTAAGACCAAAAGTCGAAACTTATTCCCAAAAACAAGTTGTAAATAATATTTCTCTTTTAATGGATAATACATTTTCTCTTCTCTTACTTTTCTTCGGAACTTAATCTTCTTCTAAAAGTGTGATAAAAACAAATATTTTAAACTATATTTAATTATAAGTTTTATTTGGAAACTCAAAGCATTTAATAATTTGAAAAACTATTTCTGAGAAAAGAATTTTAACGATAAAACAAAAACAAATTGAATATAAAATGAATGAAAAGATTTTATTTTAGACATTAATTCAATTAAATCTAATTAATTGACTGTTAATTGAGGTCTGTTTTTCTCTAATGGATTTGAAAAAATTAATAAAACTTTTGAACTATAAATACATTTTATTTGTTGTAACAAAAAACAGGTGAAAGAATTTTTGGAATTTATTGTCTGAATATCCTCTGAAAAGTTTCCTTTTCCCGATTGAAATGCAATTTCAAATCAATTCACTGAATATTTTTGATTCTATAAACTTCGACATTATAAGTATTATCTTGTTACATCCATAGTTTTCAATGTGTTCAAGATTATAGTACAAAGTCAGGCGAACTGTAAATTGATTTTTTGAAAATTCTGGTGAGTTTTACCTCTAATTTACATAACATTTTGACATTTATTTTCATTCAGGACTCTATTGTAGTACTTTTATAGAGATATTGATTATAAATATCTATTGTATTAATACTTATGTCATGCCTTTTGTTGGTCGGCCCCACACACAGGGGTTCTACTCATTATTCAGAATGTATTTCATTCATAGTCTTCTTCCGAAAAAAGCTTTCTTTCATTGAAGAGAAATATTAATCAATTATTGATAAGAAGTCTCAAACTTATGACTAAATAACAATAAATATGGATAGAATCCAGAATAAAATGAATAGAATCTAAATATCCAGCTCATTTACGGATACCAGGTATCAAATATAGAACATGAAATCTAAAAAATAATTACTTTCTCTTAAATACAAATAAATTATTCTTAAAATTATTCAATAAATATATGATTAAAATATGAGAGAAAATAAAGGAATCAATTGACTAACAATTAAATTAATAGAAAACTTATTTATCTCTTCATTAGTTGTAAATCAAGTTTTGAATTTCAGGATATTTTTTGTGAAGCAAATAAAAACTATTGACTCTAAAAATCAAAGCTATCTATGAATTTGAGCGGAAATCAGTCACTTGTCAGCTGAAACTTCTTTGGGAACTTGATTTGCAACTAATTTAAAAACAGTTTCCTTTAATAAACGAGGTCTGCCTTAAAATCCAGTCAATTAACTAAAATTATTTGAGTATTTAATTGTAATTTAATAAGAAATTTGTTGATTTGTATTGAAATTAGAGATTAGAAGGAAATAACCGAATGAATGCTCAATAAAATCAAATGTTTTGAAAGTGACTTCTTTTTTGGCGAATTATTGTTAAAAAGTCTTATCGAATACCAAAATAATATTTGAAAAATCGATTGTATTATAGATATAATTAACGATTATATCGAAAACTCTATAATTATATTCTGATTGAAATCTAATCAATAAATTGTATCAAAAATATTTAAAAGACTAATAAAATAACTGTTCGGAAAATTAAACAATATGCTTCACTAAATTCCCTTGATAGCCTCAATTTATTATTCATCCTAGATAAATTTAGTTAAAATAAAAATCAAATTTATTCTAATATTTCTAATAATTTATGGCAAAAACAAAACATTTTATGAAAATAATGAAATAAATTATAGAATAGGTGTCGATTGAAAAAAATTGAACTAGGTTATTCGTTGAGCCACTCTTCAAGTAATCTATGGAAGATTCTCTTTGCTGTTTTCAAGCCTTGGTTTGTAAGCTCGTTCAACGCCTGTTCCTTTTCACCAGGGCGAATGTTATGCCGGTAATTGAAGTGAACGTTTTGTCCAAAATCACTGTCGTCTATTTTACCATTCTTAAATTGGCGAATATCGCCCAGGATGTCAAGACCTCCGAATTGATTGACTAACGAATACTGTTTCGACAGTAAATCCGGATCTGTTATCGATTCATATTCATCAAAACTTCTTCGGTGTCTTAAAAGTCTTTTATTTAATGGTTTCCTGATTTTTGAGGAAAACATTCATTCAATTCATTTAAATTTTGATCAATATTTAGAAATTAGCGGAAAAATAGCTAAAATTTGGAATAAATTTGAATAGTTTATAATCTACTCATAAAATTTAGGAATATTTAAGAGAAAAATAAAATTCAAATTAATGACTAAATAATTGGGAAAAAATTCAAGTTTTAAATTTCAAATAAAATACAAGTTTTCACTGAAAGCGAAACTGATTTTTTAATCGAAAGTGAAATTTGAAAAAAGGTTGATTTTTGTAAATTGGTTCTCACATTTATGCTCAGAGCTATGTTTAAACTTCAAGTGTTGCAAAAACGGGTCATTTTGTGATAAAATCATGTTTTCATAGTCGCTGTCAAATCATATTTGCATTGATATGTTAATCGAAAATAAGCGGAAGAATATTGTATATGAATTGACAGATTCTAAACAGAATTTCAGGAAAAAGGAAATATTTGTGAACTTTTGCTACTTTTCTTACATATCTGTTCCGGAAGAGGTCTTATTTAAATCGATCCAACTTTTCCTTTACTCAAACCTAAAATATTTTCAGATTTTCAAGTCTTAAGTGAAATCTAAGGAAAAGGTGAGATTTTATATGTTTTCGACGTTTAAATATTTTTTCTTTATTTTACATCAACCGGTTATCAAACCGATAAAAGAAAGGCATGAAGTGCTTGTTTAAAGAGAATTCTTTGTTCTTTTTATTTCAAATCTATTTGTGTACACTATTTACTCTTTAACTACTATTTTATAAATTTAATTTTAAATGTAAAAAACTTTAAATTGTGATTTTTTTACAGTTTTTATTAATCATACTATTTTATATATTTTTCGAGAGAGAAAGAGAGAGAGAGAGAGGAGAGAGAGAGAGGGGGAGAGAGAGAGAGGAGAGGGAG
>JAQIWP010000366.1:0-27633 GCA_034695525.1 Euzetes globulus
TTTTGAGGCATAAATTTTATTATTCATTAATATATGAATATATATTTCGGTCTTACATTTTGGCCAATAATTTATATTTACGATTACTGTTTTTCTTTGAAAGGGTTATTCAACTGATCCAAATTACCCAGAGCATTGACAATCAACCTATAGTCCAGGGATGCTGAACTTTCTACTACAGAGAAGTGATGATTTGAAAATAGAGTTACTCTAGAACATAGATCATTTGATTAATTTAATAGAATCAAAAGCATGCACAAGCTTGAATAATAAAATTGAATATAGCTGGAGTATTTCATGCCAAAGTTTGATTTAGTGTTCTGCAGCAGCCTTGCAAATTTGGCCAGGCACATTCCATGATAAATGAAAGCCTATGTAAATTGACAGCTAATTAAATCCACGATTTGCTTGAATTCAGATTTACTGAACGATATTCAAGTCATAAACGAAATGGAATAAATTAAAACTTGCCGGCTCTTTGTGCTTCATCTACTTGGGTCAGGCATTCATAAGCAATCGGTCGTTTAGGACATGACTTTTTTGCAAGAAAAGGAAAAACAATAAAAACAAAAATGAGTTTAATTAGGTTTTGGCAAATGTTCTGATGATCTGCTCGTTTACCTTCAAAACCATTGGAACCGAATGCAAAAGAAGTGCCCAAAAAAATTCCATATAATTATTGAATAGTTGAATTATATTTTAAACCTTGGAGTTAATTCGCTTGTAAATGAGGTAATCTGCAGATGCCTATGGAGGTGCTCAGCACCAGTACTCTATGGCTTAATGGATGCCCATATACTATACAACTATTAATTATTCGACATTCCAGTGAAGGTCATGGCTTCTGCTTCTCTTCTTTTTCAATCTCTTTTTTATCCCAGATTTCCAGATATCGTTTTGAATATCAAACACCTCTTAAGTAAGGGATGAGTGTCAGCCTATAATTTTAGTAGTGCTTAGAACAAACAAAGAATACATCAATTATCGCAATTATTATCTCAGGTATTCTAGCAAAAAAATATTAATAAATTTAGTAGAAGTTCCAGTAAAAAATGCGAACAACGAGGAAATATCTTATGTTTTGGTTTTATTTATTCCGTTCCACCGATTAAGTAAAGGGTAGCCCCGATTATATATTTTTAAAAATTTATCTATCCTTTAATCACTACATTAACTGATTTTAAAATCTTTTAAAAACACATTATGTGTTTCGAATCAATGATTTGTTGTTTGAAATTGAATGTTGAAATATAAACTTGTAAAAACTGAAGTTGTCAAAAAAAGATCTTTCTTATCGGCAATCTGATCGAAACCTGGCACTATTTATCACCTGTGATTTGACAGATGACTTTTCAATGCAAGTATTGATGACCAAGAACATTCAAAGAATACTCTTGTGATTAAAAAAGGGTTTAAAATAGAAATAAAATCTGCGTGATTCTGGCCAGGCAACTCACGTGTAATCAGGCACGTTTCATCTAGCTTGATAATCTATGTTAAAGTCATTTTGTTGTTTTTTTATCGAATCAAATCAATTTTGATTTCAAGGTTTTGTAGTGTAATTAAACTCTTCAACCATTGCATAGAATTTATACTTCATTTGCACTGATTTGACGAAATTATTCCGAAATTTGAATTTTTTTATGAATCATTTCGAAGGTAAACGAGCAGAACTAGAAGAAGAGCACAACTTTTGCCAGAATCTGAGAGAAAAATTATTTTTTGTTTTTATTGTTTTTCCCAATAAAAACTATGTCCTAAATGACCGATTACTGAATACCAGTACCTGGCCAGATAGCGCCAGTACCATCCAATAGATTAGGAGCTGGCAGTCAATCCTCTGGATAATTTGGATCAGTTGAATAACCCTTTCAAGGAAAAACAGTAATCGTAAATATAAATTATCGGCCAAAATATAAGACCGAAATATATATTCATATATTAATGAATAATAAAATTTATGCCTCAAAACACTATTCAAAGCCTTTTAACTCTTCTTTTTGTGAAATATAAAAACTGAGTAAAAAAGTCAATAAATTATTAATTTCTGCAAATTTTTTGTTTTTATATCTTTTCGTATGAATTCTTCTACCCTTTCGTTTCGGTGACTATCCATCGACTCTACGGTAACTCTCAACCAAATTATAATTTTTATGTCTTTTTCTTTGTTCCTCTATATCTGGTCCCGAAATTCTTGTGATATGCAAGAGCAAGATTTCATTTGACTTTTCATTTTGAATTAGATTTCTAATAATTAAAGAGTTTCTCTGGTTATAATTTAGCAGAGATATGAGGTTGACCAAGTTTACTTCTAAAATTTTGAAATAACCAAGCGTCATATATTGCTTATGAATAGTTTATTTGTTAAAACTTAATATTCCTAGCTTGGTGAGCTACACAAGGATAACTTATTTTCCTCTGAGAACAGTAGTAAAAAAGTGTTTCCTGAGGTGTCGATAGTATTTTCTTTAGCCATTTTCCAATATAGAGTTATTTTTCAATGACTTTTCTTCTGTTTAAAACAATTTTTACATCATTTTTATGCGCATCCGATTACAATCTAATTGCAAAACGAGAGGCACTTTCAAAGAGAAGTACTTTTCCCGAAAAACTCATCAAAAATATGAGTTCCAAAATATTTAAGTCAATTTTTAGCTGAAAAAACAGTCGACAAATAACTCGATTATATTTCTCTAAACTAATTACAGAATTCTTGTTTCCATAAAACAATAGATTTTGATTGGATTTTCCAAGAATCTCAGCTTAAAAGATTATTCTAACCAGTTTCAAAGAAAAAAAACCTTCTCAAGAATTTATAGATTTTTAAATGATTTGTAAATCCTTTTACGTAATTTCAGATTTATCTGATTTTTTCTATTTTTTTATATAAATTTTTAAATTTTTGTTTGTTTTTTCTTATTTTTTGCTGAAAACTATAAAATAAGAATTTATTAGAAATAATTTAAGATTTATTAATTTGAAATTAAATACTTTAGAGAATAAAAGTTTATTTCTATGTTAACTTCTTTTATCTTAAGAAAGTCCATTGATAGCAAGGTAAAGGTAATTATTGATTGAATTACTCAAAGATAATGGATATGGTCAAGAATATTAGGCTCTCAATGGAAATCTAATCTGTAAAATAGGTTTAAAATTACAGACAAACAAACTTTCCTCGAAATAGTTTATCGTCATTCAATCTGTTAAATGAATTATGAAATAGTTTTCTAAGTTATGAAAGGAACTTGATCGCCATACAAGTAATAAATATTAACCATTCAAGTTATTTGAATAAAAGAATGAGAAAAGAAAAATGTTTACTATATTTAGAACACATTTTAGAAAATTCAAGTTCATTATTCATTTTTGGATATTATTATCATGATGGTTTTGTCAAATAGTTGATCTATTGAAAATTGATTTACAGAAGGCTGTGACGCATAAGCCCACTCCTTACTTATATATATATATATATATATATCCACAAAAATACACATACATGTATAAAGACCACAATGAATAATGGAACACTTTGAAGAGCTTTGATCAACTTGAGCATGTTTAAATAAGTACCGAGCTTTTTTTTGTGGAACAAATAAAAAATTGTTGCTAAATATTTTTTAAAAAGGAAATTGGTTAACACTGCTTGATCAAATTTAAAACAAAAATTTAAAGTAAATCTGTCAGAAATTTCAAGGTACATTGAAGAATCATTCAAAAAGTGAGTTCAAATATATATAGCTCTTTATTTTATTTATAACCGGGAAGATGAGGTAAGACAACTTTTGATTATTTCTTGTAAAATATTATTTTGCCCTTTCTAGTTTAATAGAAAGCAGGTAAACATTAATGGTGCTATAAATTATCGAGAAAAATAACTATAAATTAGCAATTTGTAATAATAGGCCTATTATCGCCTTTAGGGTCACATCAACTTTAGGGTCTCGAAATCAAATAAACCAAAACAGAAAATTTGGAAATCAATCCTGGTTTAACGGGATCCTTGGTGTAGTACAAATTTCTCGTTATATCCGGATCTCAATTATTACTGGCAGAACAATCTGAAAATTGGAAGTAAGTGTGATATCATCCTTTTTTTTGTTGATAGTTTTAGTAATATTTAATGTTTTGCTTGTTGATATTATGATATTTTGTAAAGTTTTACGTAAATTTAATCATTTAAATGACCAATTAAAATAAATTGAATAACAAAATTCTAAAAGTTATCAATTAAAGTGGGTCTGACAATAGTCAAAAATGTTTTTTGATTTCGAGATTATGGATTTCGGAGTTTTGGGGATCGAAATTATGGGTTTCGGAGTTTTGGGGATCGAAATTATGGGTTTCGGAGTTTTGGATATCAAGATTATGTGTTTCAAAGTTTTGTATTTCGGAATTATGAGTTTCTAAGATTTGGATTTCGAGATTTTGGGTTTCGGAGTATTGGAAATTGAGATTATGGGTTTCGGAGTTTTATATTTCGAGATTATGGGTTTCGGAGTTTTGGATTTCGAGATTATATGTTTCCAAGATTTGGATTTTTAGATTATGGATTTCCAAGTTTTGGATATCGAGATTTTGGGTTTCGGAGTTTTGGATTTCGAGATTATGGGATTCGGAGTTTTTGAATTCGAGATTATGGGTTTCGGAGTTTTGGATTTCGAGATTATGGGGTTTCGGAGTTTTGGAAATTGAGATTATGTGTTTCGGAGTTTAGTATTTCGAAATTATGGGTTTCTAAGTTTTGGATATAGAAATTATGGGTTTCGGAGTTTCGGATTTCGTGATTATTTGTTTCCAAGTTTTAGATATCGAAATTATGGGTTTCAGAGTTTTGGAATTCGAGATTATGTGTTTCGGAGTTTTGGAATTCGAGATTTTGTGTTTCGTAGTTTTGGAATTCGAGATTATGGTTTTCGTAGTTTTGGAATACGAGATTATGGTTTTCGGAGTTTTGGAATTCGAGATGTTTATTAAAAATGTATGCCCCTGGGTATCTCTGATTATGAGTCGAATCTTCATTCAATGAATTTTCTCATGAATCCTAATCTCACTTTCAATTAATGGGATTATTTTGCTTGATATCTATTTCTGGATCACTAATACTAAACAATAATTGATTGAGCAATAAGAATAATGAGGAATGGATATTATGTCAACCCTTCTTAACCTAATTATTATATTATTTATTAGGGAAAAGTAATAAATAATATCGATTAGAAAAAAGTAAAGATTTGCTAATCAGTGATAGGAATGTCTACAATTCATTGAGTTTAAGGCGACGACTCTTTTAGATAATTTCAATGCCAAATATGTTAAACATTAAAAACTATTTATACAAACAATATGTGTCTCCAATTAATTTGAATTGGAAATCAGTCTTTAGACGACAGACACAAATCTTTAACTAAATATTCATAACTATTTCAAATCAATAAATCATTCGCTCAAATTAATTTATTCAACAAGTTAAGTCATGTTTGTGATTCCAGATAAGACTGTTTAACATGATAGTATTCTAGGCTAGAATTTCTAGGAAGACCAGGATGAAGTACAGGAAGGAGAATTAATGCAAACTGAAACTAGTTCATTCTATATTTGAATTTCGGTCTCAAATTCTTTTCAACAATCTAGGATGTTCTGCAAAAAATGAAAATTTCTGAAATTAAATGACTTGAAACAGTTGGAAGTTTGAGATAGCATACTTTTCAACCAAAAAAAATAAATAAATAATAATAATCACAATTGCCTTGGTATGAAAAAAAACCAGGAAACTTGAAACAAACCACCTTGGCTGTCAATTTATAGCATGCGTTCAATTAGTGTTATCATTGAAAGTATTATAAGTTAATAAAAATGACTTTATTCGTGAGTGGAGTGAAAAAGCTTTTGACTTAAACTAAAAATAATTTGGCAAAAGTAAAAACTCTTTGTTCATTAATTATTCTGAAGGTTAGTTGAGCTTAATTTGAGCTGAAATTTAAGATTGAATACAGTGTTGAAGATGTCAATATGTTCCTGTTAAATTAAAACTATATTATCAAATGTTTGCCAATAATTTGCCAGGAATAGAGCCCAACAGAATGGAGCCAATCATAGCTATCGGATACCGTTCCTCACCGATAGAAAATGATATTGAATTGGGTATAGCCTATGGAATAGTGACAACACATTAGCCTAAATATACTTTGGAACTGTCTATTCAATGATAAATCTTTGATGTAATCAAATAAATTGAGATGAATTTAAAGCCAATTTTACTGTATTAACAATTAACTGAAACCAAAACCATTGACTTTGAATAAGAAGTTTGTATATTAAACAAAACTATAGTGAAGTGGAAATATTTGCTTCATTTGAATTCAAACAAATTAACGATTAATAAAAACTTATTTCTTATTTTGTTGTGAATACTAATGAGCAGTAATTCTTGTCTTAAGTTTCTTATCTAATGATTTTTGTGCTCAAATTATCATTAACTTTATTTAATAATATTTCAAAAACGAAGAGAAAACGAGAGTCATATCAAAAGTTATATTTTCTGAAGGATTGTTGAAAAATGTTTTTGAAACAATTTTTTGCCAATTATTTGGGATAAAGTAATAATTGTTTTGCCGTCTAATTGTGTTTGAGAGCAAATCTTTTTTTGTGAATTATAACATTATAATCGCTGTTAAAGAGCAGTGAGAGAGTGGGGCGGGTATTGAGAAAATGCAAACTTAACTTTCGAAAAACGTATTGAGTTATAGCTATAGATATATATTCTTCGCACTCGCATATAGAGAGAGATCGGTTGCCAATCTCTCTTCAGCAAAGGCGGGGTCGGATTCAGTTTTGCTTTTTTTTACTTTAGTTCAGTTGGAGACAAACCAACTATAAAACCAAGTCTGAAGAGGGACACCGACTTCTTTGCTGCTGTTGTGAAGAAGTATCGGAAATCCCAATATAAATATTCTGAGCGATTGTTAGATGAAATAACGTCCTGAGTAGAGAACGATTTCTGTTGCCCAGTGTTAGACAAATGGTCCAGTCGTTCGGTCGTTAGTTGTTCGCAAAGAAGAAGTCGACACCGATTTTTCGTCAATCATTCGACCAATTGATGTGTTTAATCAAATAGTTATCCAAAATGTTTAACAAATCGATGATTAAGTCGTTGTGCACTTCATATGCGCTAATAATGTTATTTACAGTAATTCACAACAGTATTGACTCAGTCTTTGCCACTTATTTAACCAAAACTACTGAAAGTATTGCCAAAAATATGTCTAATACTCAACAGAATAGAGGACTGCATAATATTATTCTAGAAGAAGGTAACTTAGAGTCAGCGCTTAAAAAGTTTATAGAAGAGTGGGACCGAACTCACGGCACAACCCATTCAAAAGGTGAACACAACTATGTTAGACATAATCGCAATCATCAAAATTTTGATAAGAAAAACAACACAACGACTGATATGACTTATAAACAGCTGATCGACGACACCATTCAGAGGCAATCAAACACTTCATCTCAACTCTACTCTGACTGGCAATCAGACTCGCCTTCGGTGGGACCTGTATCTGGCGGTGCCGCAGCCGATTTGGCACAAGTAGTACCTCCCGTTTGGGCCAAAAAGTTCTCAATGCAAGACTTTATGAATACGAGGAACGAACGCAAAGCAGACGATGAGAACAGCGATAGGCTCGACTCAGACCTGGAATCTGATGACGAGTTGAGCCCTAATGCCATGAACTGCACCCGTTGTGTACTGCATGAGGAAGCCAAAACACGACGCCTCGAGAACATTAAACTTAATATCCTCAATAAACTAGGTCTGAAAACGGCGCCCAACATCACTGGCAAGTCATTACCCAGAATACCACCTCTGCATCATCTGCTCGACCGACACAATATGCTGGGCGACGACCCCAGAGTGTCCGGCCAGCAATTGCTCAACGGCTTCATCGAAGAAAACGACCAAACCGTGGAAAGGGATGAAGAAGATCTCGAAGAGTTCTTTGTGAACGCCGAACGATCAATCAGTTTCGCACAAAAGCGTAAGTCAGCGACAAATTGTTTTTCTTATTTAAAACATTTATATCTATTTTTGCCACAAACTGTTGATCGATGGGATAGTCTTTCAGCTCTACTTTAATCTAATTGAACTCAATTCTGTGCTTTGTTTGCGATTTTATTTTTCACAGATTTTGCCCAAAAAATAAGTCTATTTTTTAATAAAAAAAAGTTTGAATCAAAACAAATATTGAATTATTAATAAATTGATTTCAATATTCTATGAATAGACAGAGATATCGATAGTATTTCTTTGATTTTTTAAAAGTATGATATCATCAGAAAAAGAGCAAACGATTTGCATTCGCTCTAAAAACAAACAAGTTTTGAATTTGCGGTCCTTTTCCTAAATAGTGGACTGATATCAGAGTGAATATCACAACTGATTTATGTGACAAACTTTTGCAGACTTCGCATAAATACTTGAAAACTGTGATTCTGACCAAATGCTGATTATTCAAACAAATACTGAGTAATCTAGATAATATTATATATTAGCTTTGAAAATATTTACTTTCTTAATACGAGACATGAGATTCGAGTCTCTAAATGACTGTAGAAAAAGTTGAGTAACATTTAAATAAATCAATTTAACAGTTAACTGATCGCTACTGTAGGACAGCACAACTCCGGGTCCTTAGTAACTGATTAACAATATTTATTTTAAGGCTATAATTAGTCGAATCGAAGAACTGATAGATTGGAAAAATAATTATGAAATTGAATGACCTATTTATTAGACTACTTTTGTTTAGAGTTTTGATGAACCAAATCATTGTAAGCAACACTGACATGACATATGATATAATCGGAGAAAAAAATTAAAACCAATTTGAAAACTGAAAACAATTTTTTCAGTTTCTATAGGAATGGAAGAAAAGAACTGAACTATAAATTAATGCATTTGTTTGTGATTTACATTATCTGCGAATGAAATCTAACTGAAAACACACAAAAGCCAAGTGTAGGACACAGGTATGCACTGTATGAGTGTGAGAGCCCGGTGCTCGCTCTACTTGGAGATCAAGTAGAATCTTTTGCACATTTTGCATAGTCCATATTTCAATCAGGGAACAGAATGAATAGGAACTGTGTGAGAAAACAACACATAGGGCCAGTAAAATAGGTCTTTTGCACCAAATGTCGGACGAATAATAATAATCATAAATATAATAAATTTTTGATAAATACTGGACTAAAATGCGGATACTTTTACCTTTAGAGTAGTGGTGGTGTTTGAGTGCTGTTTGACTCGAGGGTCACCTCAGGCTAACTGATGCTCAAACGATAGAACCATTGGTGGGTAATGGGATGGGAGGCATAGATGCGATTTGTATAAACTTATTGGTAATAACTGATAATAATATATTGTCCTCAAGTGATCATAAAATGAAAAATGATTATCCTGGATAATTTATCCAGCTCATCGGTGGATATAAAAAAAAGAGCGAAAAGTTTTCTCTTTCCTTTTTTTGTTGTGGGCATAATATTTTGTGTTAATTATAATGATTATTTCTCTTAAAAAACATTATTTCCAATGGTTTGGCCGCAAAGCAGGTGAGCACCGGCTCACTCAGATCAGAATGTCCTTCGATTGTGAATGAGCTCATATTTGGGAAGTTTGCTATTATTACATGTTTGAGAATTTCTTTTTATTATTTGAATTATAAAGCAGTAAAAAATTTTAAGCTGTTTTGAATTTTTTACTCTTGGATTAGTCCATAAGCCAAACGCATATTTGAGGGTCAATCTGAGAGGTGAAGGTCTTTCCCTCGCTCAGTTAAATGCACAGCTGGACGCAAACCAACACAAAATACATGTGTTTAGCACCGGCACAACCACACACACAGATCCCTGTGCTGAGAGCCTTATTTTGGTTTTTGTACACTTTTTGTATCACTTTTTAAGCTTTTAAGAGTAAAAAAAGGTATCAAAAGATCTGAAAAATTTTTCGATTCTAAGCGAACATAAATTCTCTAATGTTTTCACAAATCAAACGGTCTATAACTCAAAAGTAGACTTTAATACAATTAATACCTCAAAATATTTTGATTGTTTTGCACTAAACTTATTATCTGATTAAAAGAGCATTGAATTTATTTCTCGATTTGTTATCAAAACAGCTCCGAGTCATCTGAATATACCGTCAGAAGTCAAGTGTCAATACTTTAAATTCTCGGCAAATGTACTCAACTCTCACGTAACGAAAGCACATCTCTGGGTGTATGTCAGGCCTACCAATCATTTGCAGGACACCAATGCCTGGATAGTAGTCTATCAAATTGTTAAACCGGAAAACGGAAACGAATCGTTAACCCTTTTACATGTAATTCAATGGAACTATTCTTGCTATTTTTTGCTATTGTCTTTTTTTGCACTCGAATTACAAAAGCATTTCTTTTGCAAATTCTTATCTAAAGGTTAGAGCGAAGAAAATTGACGTCAGCCCAAAGAAAGGCGTTTGGGTGCAGATCAAATTGAAAAAATTGGTTTCCCAGTGGTTCAGACATCCCACTGAAAACCTGGGACTCGCTATTCATTCGTATGACAACGACGGAAAAGAGTTAGCAGTCATTGAAGCCAATGATAACGAAGACAATTCACTGGTATTTCCCTTTATTAAAAAAATAAATAAATTCTTTTTATGATAATCATAGTCTAGCACTTTTTACTACTTCTTTCAAAGCCCGAGCTATTGCCCAATAATTTTCATTCAACTCTGAATGCAATTTATGAATGGATTTGGAGTAATAAAGTTTCAATACATTTCTTTTACAAAGAGCCTGAGAAGTGATGAAAAAGTTTTCGGTCGTTTTATAGAATTTTGTTCATTGATAACTTATATTTAACAAATATTGCCAGTCCTACAATAGGAAAGAAATCTGAACTAGAATAATCAAAAGTAACTTAAACTTACCTTAAAATCTAGATGATTGAAAAAATTATTGACCTAGTCTTATCAATGTTCATTAGGTGACCTATTAACATTTAGAATAGAATCTGATAGTTTTCCAATTTGACATTAGATGCCATTCATCGAAGTGAGGGTTGAGTCAAAACCTGCTAACCGTAAGAGACGAATGGTTGGACTGAATTGCGAGGAAAACTCGAACGAAGTCCGCTGTTGTCGATACCCACTGACCGTTGACTTCGAGGAGTTCGGTTGGGACTGGATCATTGCCCCTAAGAGATACGAAGCCAACTACTGTAGTGGAGAGTGTCCCTACGTTTTTCTACAGAAGTACCCGCACACACATCTCGTACAACAAGCCAACCCTTCAGGCTCGGCCGGCCCTTGTTGTTCACCCCGGAAGATGTCCGCCATATCTATGTTATACTTCGACGACAACTATAACATAATCTACGGTATGTTACCCGGAATGGTAGTCGACCGGTGCGGTTGTTCTTAAGCCGATTGTCTCTCAAAAAAATATTCCAAATATTTAATTATAATAAAAATGGCAGACATTCGATGTGTTAAGCCTTTAAAAGACTATAAATAGTTCTCAACAAATCACTTCTTAATCAATCAATTGATATAAATATGTGTTTGATATTCAAATCATTTGATTTTTTTTGACAAAAAAAACAATTATATAAACATTTTATTCTCAGTAAGAATTAGTACTAAATTTCAGTATATTTTTGTAATAATACTTCTTTAGAATTATATCTGAAAAGATTATTCATAGACTAAACTTTGAAAAAGATAAAAATCAAGAAAAAAAAAGAATTCCCATTCATTCTTCCCCCGATATAATCCGGTAGAAAACACCTTTAAAAAGCCAGTAAGCGATTGAATTTATGAACACATTTGGTTCCCATCCAGTTAACCGAATTTCAATTAGACCGAACCCATGTTAAAATAAAATCAATCACTGACTGTGACCAAGTAAATTCTTCAAAATTTAATCTTATTCTTGTGTTTTTAGCCAAAAAGTGCCAGCTCTGCTCTGAACTGGTGATCTCACTCATTGTTAAATATATAAATATATTTCATATTCCATTCCATTTTTGTCATTTTAATTTTCAAATTAAAATTTAATTAAATTAAAGTCGCAGAATGCGTCACCTTTTTTGTTGAATCTAGTAATTAATCATCAAAATTCTAGTAAACTATTAATTATAGTATTAAATGATAATTTCATTTAAGCAGAGAATTGATTTTGCATTCATATAATTGCATGCATTATATGAGTCGTTAATAATTGTGTTATTAATTAATTGAATATTTGTTAACAACCGATAGATATTTGGCTCAAATTTTTCTCTTTGAATAATTAATATTTCTTTTAAATCAAAGCCGAATAAAACATTTTCCGAATTGATTTGTGAATATAATTGAATTGCACCGACCTTTCAGGTGAGTTGCTGGATGATTGCTGATCATTTTGCACCTTTGTCGTTCATTAACACAACAGCTTAACAACATTTTATTCAATGTTTTCATGCAATTTGTTTTTCGATTTTGAAATCATAAACAATTTATAGATCACTTGATAAACTTGATACATTTGCAGAAATCAACAATCAAAACTTGAAAAAACAATATCCAAATACATATCTGTGTTTGAATACAAATTAGTAATTAAATCGAAAATGAAAATATAAATTGAAAAAGAATCCATCTATCGATCTGGCTAAAGGGTGAGATGACTTCACTGTGACTAGTACACTTTCAACTAATAATGTACTCTATGATTCAAGTTTTTCACTAAAATAAAAATGGTATTTCTAAAAGAAAATAAAATCTGGCTACCAAGATTATTTGTTTCGTTCAACAAGAATTGCTCTGAAATTCTATTCAGTAGAAGGATTTTAAAACAAACAATTTAAGGAAAAGATTATTTAAATGGTGACTATTTAGAAACACGTAAATACAGACATTTACACAAATAAGTTGTTCGTGATCATTTCTTAGTCACTATAGATTTTTGAATCAAACAAGTAACAATAAGCTTCATTGAAAATTCGTTAATGATAATGCTTAAGATGTTCCACTTATTGCATTATTCTCGCTATGGTGTTCTTGTTCATTTTTATGAATTTTGATCTTCTGGAGAGCACTGTTGACAATACATAAGTCGCCTTTGAGTTCGCTGACCAAATCCATTATCTTCTTGGTGTTGCTGAGAATCTCAACGGTCTGTGTGTAGGGATTATATCTGACACCAAAGGGTCGCTTAATAGTGGCCGCGAATTCTCTACTCATTTGATAGAAATATATGAAAATATCTGTCAGATTGAGAGATGAAAAGAGACCTCATTTGTTCTTTGGCCTCATCGAAGCTATCAGTATAGAAGTAGGCGGTCTGGAAGGTGGTAATCATCGGTGTCTGTTGGCACGTAATCACCGGATCGAAAGCCAATACATGAGCCGATTCTGAGATCGCGTGCTTTTTAACGATAGGTTAAAAGAGTTTCATTCATTAAATGTTTGATTACAATAATCGAGGAATAAAAAAGATTATTAATGAAAACCCTGAAATATATAATATCTGTTTCAATTCACTTTTCTTAATGCATACTCAAATTCTTATCAATAGTAGAATTGCCATGCATATCCATGCATTTGGTCTAATGTTTTTTACTCGAAGTTCTGCAGCACTGGATAAGAGGCCGGCGCCATAAATCTTCATTTCGTTATTCTGTTTGCAGAGTCCGAACTCGACAGTGAAGAAGTAGCAGGTTGCCAATTTGTCCACCTCCTCATCGCTGGCACCAAGAGATGCCAATCCTATCTCTTGGGAAAACTGTGCAAAATGTTGATCTGCAAGTAGAGCGCAGTGACCCAACAGCTCATGACAACAGTCCGGTTCTGCAAACCGTCCAAATGAGTCTATAATTAATCAGTTTTATCAAAAGAATTTCGAACCCGGGGTATAGAACGGGTCACTCGAGTGACGAATATATTGTGTGCAATGGAATACACGAAATGCCAGTCCGGCCAAGAAGTCGCGCGAAGATAAGTAGCCGGCAACTGGTCTTAACTGAAATCCAGTCCGATCTGTAAAACAAATATTGTTATCAAACTATTAGTGTATTCGAGAAACAAGTTTGACGTGACTTTTCAGGAATTGCGAGACATCTTCGAGTTGTGGCAAATTATCACATCTGTAACCACAATATTTGACAAGAAGTGTAAAGTTATCGTTGAACTCTTTGCATGCGTGTTGTGCGTAGAGTTTGGTTAGCTCCTTGTAAATAACACCCCAGGTCCTTATCTGATTCATAACAAAATTTATGTTTATTATATGTAATCATCCGATAAAAAGAGTGAAGAAAGGGTTTGATAGCCAGACCTCTTCTTTGGTATATTTTGCCCGGGGTATTCTTTCGCCGCTATAAATTTTAAGTGATTGCTCACATTTTTGTTACTAGTTCATAATTATTTTTCAAAACTTACTGCTTATAACTCATAGCCATATCAATGAAATATTTTCGTCGCTCCCGATATATGGGATCTTTGAAACCCTTAACACAACATAACATCAAATTAATAGAATTTCAATTTGACACCAGTATACCGGATGGTCGGCGTCCAGCTCTGACCCATACATGAGCACCCGATTTGAGGAATAATCAAGATCTGATATTCTAGTGGGAAACCAGGGCATACCATTCTCTCCGAACATTTCTAAAATTTATTCTATTACAATTCAGAAGAATTTAATTACAACCAAACCATTATCGATTGAGGGCTGAGTCATTAGTATTGATAAATGAGGCTTCTCTTTGGACAGAGGCGATGAGCGCTCGAACTCTTCAACAGTACATCCGTCCACTTCATGTCTGTTATTGAAAGTTAAAATAGATTTCAAAGCACTTCAGATTTCATTTAAAAATAATGCTTTCACTAAGCGTTCAATAATTGGACTGTAATTAGCCCTCATATCTGTCCGACGGAGGCTTCATATCATGGCCTAAGGCTTAAGCAAAGAAGTTATATATTTTTTCTTTAATATATTTTCGACCCATAAGTGTAATTAGATCAAGGAATGGTCAACGAGCTATTCCATGGTTGTTACACCTGACTAATTGAGCAAAATAATGAGAAAAGACTATTTCTAGATCTAGGCTCTTTTTATATGGTTAAAACTAAAAACATAGTTTAAATGGACTAAAACTGATTTTGAACCTCAAGTGATGGACTAATTCATTCATTCTCTGTTTGTCGTTGCAGTCGATGTCAACGAATATCTCGAACTGAGAGTCTCTCCTTTTGGAAGGCCGGGACTCAATATGTTTGACATTTACTTCCAGTGCCTAAGAATGTAATTACAATTATCTCATTGATGAATCAATCATGAACATACCTGAAATACTCTGAGCGCTCTGACCAGACCTCCCACTTGATTTTTCAATGAAAATATTACAGCGTTTCCCACTTCACCGCCCGAACCTGTCTCAATATGAAGATCTGAAGAGTTTTTAGGGCTGTTCTCTTGTGTGATCTCATTATTCTCATTATTTTCATTGACTTCATCGATTTCAGTGATTTTTCTAATCTTTTTCTGATAATAGAATATCAATAGTAAAGATCAGCTTTTCTTTAATCAAAATAATTTGTTTATCAATAAAATGAGGTAAGCTCATTTCAATTCTGAACAATTCTGATGATTGAGCAATTAAAATAGTTGATTTTTTAATAGAAATAATTATGAATGACTAAATTACATTATAAAACATTGACAAGTTCAAAATGAAAGAACATGACTTACCTTGATCTCTTCAATGTAATTGTCACTAAAATCCGGTAAACTGGCGGCGGATATAGTGGAACAACATTTCCGATTCTGGAAATGAAGTCTTCGTAAGTGAGCCATCAATTGCTTCGATTAACTTTTCCTTCAGAAAAAGTATATTTTGTCTGAATTACTGTCTAATGGAATACCTTTAAAAACTTTTGTCAACTGTCTCTGAGCTGAAGAAAAGTATTTGAATCGATATAATATTGATTCGGATGAGAATATTCTCATATTATTATTATTACCGGTTTTCAACGACAAAAATATTTTCAACTTTGACTTTAAGTGAAACTCAAATTCTATTCATCGCATAAACTAATGGATAAAATATAAATCAGAGAAGAACTGAGAGAAGAGCAACAAGTATTGTGAATGTGATCGATGGGCACAGGGTATTGCTTTAAACATCCCAATTATTCTTGCAATTCCTCATAGAATTGCCTCAATAAAAACCATAGAAATTGTTATTACCAAACTCATAGCTGTACTGGATAACTAACTGAATCATAAACTGAGCAAGTTTGCTAGTTATTTTTGATTGTGATCAGACATTATCGACTTTATGTGACACCGGCTCCGATGATAGCCAGAAAAAGTAGAGCAATTTATGAGATTCTTGTGCGCACTCATCACTAAGGTATCAGTTCTTCATATTCATAACAACCAGTCCTTCGCCTAACTATCCTTTCAATTCCTTAGTTATCGAAAACTATTTCTCTTATTTTTCGAGACTTTTCTCGAAAGCGTCAGAACTGTAATGACTGTCACAATGTGTCAAACGTGGAGTCAGGAAAAAGCAGGAAAGGCTGATAACGATGTAATTTATCGACTCTATTATAATAATTCCAAGAGTCTGTTCGTCAATCATATCACGATATTTAAGCGCTAAGAATAGGACGGAATAAACTGTTCTTCAATGTATAAAATTTAGTTTTTATTCTTGAAAATAGTAAAAGAGTAAAAAAATCGAATCCAAACAATTTGAATGCATTTTTGAGCAAATATTTGAGATATTTTGTATCGATTGAGTAGTTTAGGAAAGACATTAAATTTTGAAGCAATAAATTAAAAACTAATTGTATTTTAAGCTCGAATTTACTTTAAAGCAATAAAATGTTGACATTAATACAGACGACAATTAATTTCGTTAAAAATCGATTAGAGATTAGTAATAAAAACTTTGATTATCTTAAGGATGAGCTAAACACTCAAATCCTTCACCCAATAGACCGATTGTTGTCTAAAATTGTTCGTTGAATTCAATGTTATTTCTTGGAATTAAATGATTATTGAAACGAGTGCTGAACCCAATTATCAATTGTCAGACCATTGGGTTTATCAGCCATTGGATCGGCTGTGCAGATGGCAAACAAGTTTTGGGAAGACGTTATCGAAATCACGTTCACTCCGTCTTTGATAAGAGAGTCTGAAATTAGAAAACAATTTTTTGTTTTAACAGACCATTGATAAAGAGATGGAGATTGTGATAAAAGAGGCGCTACTAACTCAAGACTGTGTCAATCGGCGAAACAGTCGAAAAGATGGTCAGATTGCCTTTGAGCGCAACCGGCGAACAAAACTTTTGGTCATTTACTGAACTCAGGAATGAGTTTTGTCCCAAATTCACACCGGATATGGAAATGTTGTCAATAGCAACTGTAATTTCTTCCTCTTGCACACCATCGATGACTGAAACTTGTGTTGAAATGCCTGCCTGGAGAGCTGCGCCGGGTGCTGAGATCAGGTTCACTTTGGATTGTCTACGTCCTTGGCCTTTTAGTAGACCAACCAAAACGGAAGTGTCGATCAATTTAGCGATTTTGGCCAAAGATTCGCCACTTATCAAAACTTTGAACTTATTTCCTTCAGGGGACAACCCGATGGCCAGTTTGCCCAATGATTCGGCCAATTCGGAGCGCGGACTGTTCTCTGGTTTCAACATTTCCGATAATAGGGGAGCGTTTACCTAAATTAACATCATTTAGATTTAATTAATCAATTAAAAAGCTGGACTTACAACTCCTGGCACTGGTTTTCCGTCAATGATATCCAAAAACTGAAGGGCAATCTCTTTGGCCACATTCTTCTGGGCCTCTTTAGTGCTGGCTCCCAAATGTGGGGTGCAGATCACTTTTTGATGACTAAGAAGTTGATTTCGTTTGGGAGGCTCTTCTTCGAAGACATCGAGACCAGCTCCACCCACTTGGCCAGATTGTAAGGCCCGAAGAAGAGCATCTTCATCAATAATACCACCTCTGGCCACATTGATTAGTCGCACACCTTTCCGACATTGGCTTAATGTGTGGTCATTGAGCAGATCTAAGAGACGAATGTTTAAAAATTAGTTGATTTAGAATTGAAGTCTTGGACTTACACTTAGTCTGAGGTATGAGCGGAGTGTGGACTGTAATATAGTCTGCCTGAGGCCAGATCTGATCCAATGGTAAACTTTCGACACCAAAAGTTTTGCTCACTTCTGGCGGAACCAATGGATCGAATCCAATCGTCTTCATACCAAAAGATTGCATTCTTGTGGCCACTTCTTTGCCAATCCGTCCCAATCCGACGATGGCAAGGGTTTTGCCAAACAATTCATTGCCAGTATAGCTCTTTCTGTCCCAAACACCACTTTTTAGTGAAGAACAGGCCTGTGTTATATGTCGAGAAAGGGCCAAGATCATAGTACAGGTCAGCTCAACTGCACTGATCGTATTACCTCCCGGAGCACTAAATTCAGAAATTCTTTAATTTTTGTTTCAATTTTAAATGAAGAGTTCAAAATACTTGATGACAATGACTCCATTTTTGGTGGCGGCCACGCAGTCAATGTTGTCGACCCCAACGCCGGCTCTACCAATGATCTTAAGGTTGTGAGCGGCCTCAATCACGTCGGCGGTCACCGTAGTACTGGACCGGACGATAAGGGCGTCATATTCCTGATTCAAGAATCAAATTCAATGAGTTGTCAGTAATTACAAGTTAAGAGAAGAGTGTTGGGCACAAACCCGTATGGTATTGATGAGTTGGTCTTTTGGCAAACAAGTCTTGATGTCAGTCTCGATGTTCTTCTGCTTCAGGATGTCCACTGCCGACTGATCGACAGCATCACTAATCAGGACTCTCTTCAATTGGAATGACATTACTGTTGAATATAATTACAATTGTTGTTCTCTCTGAGAATGAGCTTTGAATGAAAAAGTTGTTGTTTAAGTGAATGCTTTACAACAGTGAATGAGAATCAAAGCATTCAAACGCTATTAGTTTAGTATTTATAATCGCAAAATACAATTCAAGGACAGTATGTTTGAGGGAAACACAACCCAAGGCTATCAGAAAACCAGAATTTATCTGTTTTTGTCTAAAAGCAGGCTTTCTTAACCAAAATTCACTTCTTTTCCACTCATATATTACTCAGTTATATAATGATTTTGACGATTAGTTGCTATAATCGATGGAATGTTAACATAAACTCAAAGCAAATCAATTACAACTCATCACTAATTCCAATATATACTCAGTTCTGATAAACTTAATGTCTGACTATGTGTTGTCAAATGCAAAACTTTTCCTTAAGTTTATAAAAATCTAGCAAATATCATTCAACTTTTATTAGACGAAATAGGACATTTTACTAATCATTTTTGCAACTAGTCACTTTTGCTACAATTTTTTCAGGGCCTGCAAAAGGGAACTAGTTTTTTTTGATAAATGCTTGTCAAGTTTAGACACTTGACCGTTTAGAACCGATTTGAACAGAACCTGACTAAGTTCTAGAAAATTTGAGATTGATGAGATTTCACTGACTAGAAATCAATTTCAAATCTCTTGTGACAAATCACTTTGTACTTGCATTTAATATTTGTTACAATTTTTGGAGTTTAGACTTACAAGCTAATGTGAGTGGGTTTGGATAATTCTGTTTATTCAGAATTTGACACCAGGATCACATGTTAATAACATGTGTATTGCAAGTATTCAGATATCATGAAAATTTATATGCAATTTGAAATGTTAGTCAAATTCTTCGATTTTCAGACGTAAACATGAAAATTGTATGTCTAGTCAACTACTTCTACTAGCTGTTTTGAAGTATTTCCATGAATAGAGTAGTCCAGAATTTAAATGGGGATAAAATACCAATAAATTATTTATGGCAAGTTTTGATTAAAGTTATTGAACTTGGTAGTTCTGATTCGGAATGTCTATTATATGCATCGGAAACCTTCAAGGTTAGGTGCTTTAAAGTAGGAGTACAAAAAATTCAAGAAAAGCCAAGTCCTATGGGCTCACCTCGATTAAAGGCTGTTAAAAGAGCTGCTGTTACTCATGCTATAAAGCACCTAACTTTGGCGGTTGCCCATGCATAGTCTATTACATTGGGTTTGCACTGCATTCATTATGTTCATTAAAATGACACTGGGCCTCACTTTTGGACTTTTAGTCTGAGTATGAAAGTTCTGAAAAGTCAAATTGTAGTCATCCATTATGGTTAGCTTTTATAAGACCTATCAAACCTTTCGTTATGAAAGACCAAGTATAGGTAGTGGCCATGCATAGTTTAATGAATATATATCACGAAATCATAAATGATTCATAATTAAAGACAATGAGCATGGTTAACTTAATAATTTTAAAATAAAAGATTGAATTCCAGATCACATTCGTTTTTATTTCATTAAGTCATTAAACAAATCAATAAAATTGACAGAAATTCCAGAAAATCCTAAAACAGATCAAAAGGATTCCAAAAAATATGTTTAGAAACAAATCTGAAGAAGAGTTGCTCACTCCAATTCAGATGTGATTGACATAAACTTGTTATTTGATATATTATTAGCACGGTAGGTCTATATTAAATGTAATACTATCACAATTCAATACTTAACGAAAGACAATTCGTTGTTCATTACTGAATGTAAACCCGAATATCAATTGAATTATTCATTTAATTAACAAATTATTTAATTATTTTTCATAAATAGATTTAATATTAATTTTAAGTAGACTTTTGTGGAAACACTTTAAATAAATTAATTGAAAGAACAGTTTGCTTTTGAGGACTAGAATTCAGTTTAAGTAAACAAAAAGTTGAATTTCAAATCAAATGAGAGTTTCATTTGTTTTGAGAAAATAAATCAGAAATCACTCGAAAACAACGACTCAATTGAATTATCATTGGATATGATTATTGAGTTTTTGTTAGCACTTTCCAAATGTCAGTGCCGTCAGCGAACAGATTCAAGTGTGCTTTCAATTCCTTATTCTGGGCTAATTTCTTTGCCAGTGGAAAGCCTGTCCGGGCAAATACCTGGTCGTTGGGGCCTAATCTGAGCGAAGGACAGACGTCGTTCTTGCCGTCGCCCACATACGAGACTCTGGAGAATATGATTCCGTCCTCTGATTTGCGTTTATTGATGTACTCGACGAGAACGTGTCCTTTACAGAGATTGCGGGCCGACAGTTTGCACCAGTCCTGGTTCTGGTACTCCACGATCTGCAAACAGCCGTCCCCATCAAATTTGGCCGGATTTGTGAACACCTTCCTATTAATAGAGAGAACAGACGTAATCTCAATATTTTTAGATCACAACTGATTTCAATATCAAACGGATTACTATTTTTAAGTGAAACTCATTATTCAAACAGAAAACTAAAAATATGTTGAAAATGATTGCAAAACGAAAGACATTGAAATTAATTGAAAGCAAAAGTAGTTTATGTCAAAACCTAAAGTAAATTATTGAAAATCGATGACTGAAACAAATTAATGACTTTTTCTCAGATCATTATTGCTAGATTAGTGCAAGATCACTGAAATGGTCACCAAAATCATTTTGCAATGAAAAGCAATTGATTTGGAGTTAAAAATGAAGAATTTATCACTTTTTTGCCCAATAATCAGAAACAATTAACAATTAGAAGAAAATACAGTAAAACACTGAATAAAATGTAAATATTTGACGAATTTTACAGGAATTCAGAGGAAAGTATTGTGCTCAAGGTCAAATCAGCACAAATCCCTGACTAATTGATCCTAAACTCAATAAATTGGTTAAAATGTTAGGAAATAAAGAGAAAAAACAATGAAATGAGTGTTGAATGAAATGAATACCGAAATGCTTTGTCGATCCGATGAAACTCAAGGGTCTGTCCAATGAATATAGTGTTGGCGTCAGAGATGATAATCAATTCGTATTTATTTGGTCCGCAATTCTTCATATTCAATATCAGGTCTTTGACGCCAGCGATGAGTGGCATTCTTTTGAGACAATTGCGGAGATCTTCTTCGGTGACACCGTTTTTATGTAAATAAGTGAACACTTGTTTCATATATTGTGTCCAGTCTTTGCTGTCGTAAAACTTGTCGACGATCTCCTTAGGAATGCGGCCGTCGGGCGCCAATTGGTCGATGAATGTGTCGCTATTGCAGTCAACGATTGTCTCATCGAAGTCGAAGACTACCAGTTCTGGGCCGTCGATAGTCATTGTTTACAAAATGATTGCCAACTCTTCCGATTGAAAGCCAATTATCGGAACTTTTGACTGAATTTAAACGAAAATGAGATTAATTTTCGGTGAAATGCAGACCAGAGTTGCGATGAGAAGAGTTTCAATCATTGCGTCAGACTATAGCCAAACCTCTTATGTAATGTCAGACCGGATTCGACCAGTTTTTTGGCAATACCTCAGCTATCGATCCACTGACACTCCAGCGCTCAAAAACTCACTCAAATCCGTTCCCTTTTCTGATAAACCAATCATTGATTGAAATTAATTTAACTTTAAATAATTGTTTTAAAAATATTATTATCTGATTTAAGTTAATCTTGATTAACTAAGGACCATTTATTGAATGATGATTATAATTAATCAAGAAAAATAAATTTACCTTTAATGAAGTTTGACTGTATTGACTGCAAAAGTCTGACTTTTGTCTGTTATTTTGCAACCAATCATATGTTTGGCGCAACTATTCGAGTGATTATTCAGTATTACAAATACAAAAACAAAATTATGTCTATTGAATGAATTAATGACTATAACAGAAAATTCACTGAACATTTAACTGTTCAATATTAATTATGGCAATGATAACGTCAAATATTGTGAGCATGAGTATTTATTTTAGAAGGTTTTTATTTATGAGCAGAGCTGACAAACTTTTCATATTTTTTTTTGCAAGAACATTATTACATGGGCAAAAGATTACAAGCACAAACATTAAAACATATCATGATTGAAATGAGTATGAGTTCTAATAAGATTAACTTAGTAATTGAGTGAATTTATTGCTTGTCCAAAAATAAATATATGTTTTGATGAAAAGTCTCGAATTTTAAGCCTAATTAGAGAACAACAATTAATTAGTCAGGATGTTTTGAGCCCTATGTGATAAACTTCTCCAGTATGATTTTAATTTAATTAAATAAGTTTTTCATACGTAAAAACTCTGAATTTATAAGAGAATTTTCTAGTTCATATATCAATAAAAAGCGGTCAATAGATTTATTTGATGAACATTTCCTAGAATTCTTATTCAGGTGCTAAATAATTAATTTTAAATATGTACTATTTATATGAAGTCAAATCTGGAGTCAATTCTATTCAATAATAAACTTGGAGAAATTCTTTCAGTAATCTTAAATTTACTTTCATAATTATAAGCTATAACTTTTATATTTAAAATGATTTTAGAATTTAACACCAGGATGATCAAATGAGATAGAGCCTAAATACCCCATTAGAAGCTAGGCCAGATTTCCTATTTTTGGCTTCCTCAGTTTGACCTTCCTAAATTTAGCGAAAATTGAGAATTTGCGACCAAAAAAAGAGCTCAACAGGTTTAACAGTATATAGTTAAGTATACATTATAGAGATGAATGTGTAGCCTGACCCTGATAGCTCCATTGATTTTTGTCGATCCGATTCAAACTCAAAAATTGTTATATCAATCATCCGTTCAGATAATATCAAAAGGAAAGGCAACAAATAGTATACAAGTATTAGATCTATTCAATCTTACCAAAGGAAAGGTGGAGAATAAGTTCTAATCTGGGAATGGCAATCTATTTATCACTATCAAGAATTTCAATTTTATATTAATACTTTGAAATTTTTAGACAGAAATGACAAAAGAGTAGGGTATTTTCAAAATGCTTTCAAACCATTTAAAATTGGACTCATTTCGCTAAATAATTGTAATTCATTGAAAAACTTTATTAAAATCTAAATGATTTTGATGTCGACATGTCTTCAATTTTATGTCTAATTTGTGGTATAAGAAGACTCAATTATTAAGTCATATTTAAAATGTCCTCCTTAAAGTCCATCAATATCAGAATTTAATATTTAAATTGGATATTTTTTCATAATTTATAAAAAGGATGTAAGCAGATTTCTTTGCAGATATGTGCAAGGTTCATGACCCTAGGAGGATATATTGATTCATTTTTCAGATCAAACCCTAGGGGAAAGATCCATAAATCTCGGACTTAGGGGGATATTTCAGGAAATCACCCTTTGCACATCTCTGATTGTAAGTTATCAGTAGTTAAGAGCAAATTCTTAACTAACAATCAAGTTTCTTGAAATTAAGTTAAGGAATTTTGAATGTCTCTGAAAAAATCGATGTTTTATCTGAAAATTCCGTCCAAAAGATGTCATGAAAATAGCGTTTGAATCGATAGAATCGCGAACCGATTGTTTAAATGAAATTCTGTGCCATTCGATGGTATTCTTGTGATTGATTGGCCAAACGAAAAAAAAACTTCAAGGAAAGTCATGTTATCTTAATTATAATTAAATCTAAATGCCCGGTTTAGCCCCAAAAATAGAACAGCAATTTGAAACCGGAAACTTTATTTTAATAAATAATTCAATTTCGAGCACTTCCACAGAATGAGAATCATTCAGTTAATGACAAAAAGCACTTCATATATAATAGTAAAAACAATAATAATTTGGTGTAAATTAGATTTGTTTCTAAAAGAATTTAATCAAATCCCAAAGTTTTCAACAGTTCTGTCCCTCTTTTTCTCCCTTTCCCACTCTTCCTTCTCATTCCCAGAACACTAGAATATTCATGTAAGTACATTAACAAAATTTTAAGGAAAAGACGCATACAATAAATTGATGGATGAATTTCATTAGTTATTCACTTTTATTCAAATTGATTGCGAAACTTCTCTAAAAATACTTTTAAAACTAGTCGTTTGAATTATGGATTTAATAAAGACCGACAATTTTATTCGTCATTTACATTTAGAAGAATACTAATCTTGGTAACAGTCGCCTCTAATTAGGCTTTGTTGGGCGAAAAACTGAGGAACTGAGGAAAATTGAAATCAGAATTAGCTAATTATAGGTATTTCAGAGGCTATATAAGCCCTGAAAGCTCAAAGAAATCTGTATTTTGAAGATGAATGAAATGTTTTAACAAAAAGTTATTATAAATCTATTTTTCAATTGAATTCATTTCGAAAGTCTATTTGAATTAATCTTTAATAAAGGCTTTAGAAGTTACATATATTTGACATTTAATTTTGAGGACTTTACTAATAAGAAACTCAAATGAATATAAGTCCAGAATTGTATAATAATAGTAATTATCTTCAAAGAAGAGATGGCAAGAGATTAGTTCAGCGTATAATTGATGATTTGCAAGATATGTAAGTGTGTGTCCACTTGACTGCTCCTTTTCATTTCAACTCATTATTTATTCATGTTTTCGCTTCAATTAATTCAATTTTTTCTATATTTTGTATCAATTCTTAAAATAATAATATTATGTCATTATTTGACTAAAAGAATGTATATCTCAATGGAATAGTTGAGGGTTTCTCAAGAGTCTGCCCAACGATGATTGATCTGTCATCAAAATTTCAAGGGTCATTGTGAACAAGACTAGTTTTGAACAGTAATGTTTTGACAAGCTCCTATCCATTAGCGTTCAAAACAATTATCTTTCACATCAATTGCCTTAACACTAATTTAAACTCATTAAAACAAATATTGTTTTTGCAGACATTTTGAGACAATTGTGGATATCGGGTGCGGAACAGGCAATATAACCGACGAGTTGGTTCTAAAACTACCTCATAATCAGGTCATTGGCGTCGACATGAATGAGTCTATGGTTGAGTTCGCTGACAAACACTACGGAAGGCCTTTCCTCAAGTACTTGGCCGCTGATATCTGTGAGGAATGGGATATACTGAATGCCAAACTCGATTTGACTGAAAATAGTGTTGATTTGATTGTCTCACTCTATTGTCTCCATTGGGTCTCTGACTTGGATCAGGCCATGAGAAACATCACTAAGCTCCTAAAACCAGGTTTGAATTAAATTATTTTTAAATAGATTAGCTTTTCCTCAGCGACCAAAACTTTTAAACTAGAAAACTTTATAAAACAATATTAAGGAGGCTACTGCTATATTCTGCTCTTCTCTTGGAGTGATTTGCTACCTGTGCAACAAAGAATGGCGCTGACGGAGGACTGGCAACAATATTTCTATGCTATTCCCAAAAACTGCAAGAATATAATAAGATTTTGATTGTATCAAATTAATCTCGGTAATGTTTAGGGACGAGAATAACGCCAAAAACTAGGGAAACAATAAGGAAATTAAGCGAACATTTGGCGCCATTTCCTGTGTTTGAACAGCCGAAAGAGGAACAACTACTGATGAAATGGCAACAGATCTGTGTTGACAACGGCCTACTAATGCCGGAAACAGTGCTGACCCACACTTACTATCGTTTCGATAATTTGAAACAATTCCGAAGTAATCATTGCTCTCATACTTAAGGCTATAATTATTTAGAAGTCTTTGATTAATGAATGCCTCGAAACAATATTTCAGATGAATTGCAAGCGTTGTGTCATTTCTTGCCATTCATTCCGGAGGAGAAAAGAGAAGACTTTCTCAAAGAATACTTCCAATTAGTTGATGACCAATACGTGGCCAAACAGTTCGAGACAAGAGAGATGACCGAGGACAGTCCTGTCAAACTACAATATGACTACATTATTGTTGTGGCCAATAAAACTGATCAGGTTTAAATAATAATCTTAAACATGTAAATTTTATAAGTTCAGCAAGATCAAATTAGACTAATTGAATAATGTTTTAAACCAGGGATCGGGAAGGCTTGAGAAGGTTTAAAGGAGGGGAGGTCTAAGGGTAGCATAAAATGAAAGATTTTTTCAAATCTCGGAGAAGAGTATATGGGGCACGAGGGGAAGTATCGCCGGAAGCAGCAATTTTGTCCTTTAATCTTACCTAAATTGAGTTAAATTAATCTCAATTTAGCTTAAATTGCTTTTAATTAACTTTAAATAAAGTTTAACTGGTCAAATTATCAAAAATTACCGGCAAAATTGCGGAAAATCGTGGAAAAATTGCGCAAATTTTTAAAGGTCCGTTCCTTTGCGTTTTTCATTGAAACTTTTTCAACCCTCAGGAATATATTGAAGCAAAATATCGACTTGAGGGGGAGGGCTTATATTCCTGAAATACTCGTATGGCTATCCTTGTTTTAAACGTTCCTAATTTATAAAATAAGCGTAAGTTCGTAAAACTGATTAACACTGATTGCTAAGTGTCAATTAGCAAGAACAATTTAATGAAGAATTAATGTTGTAATATTAATTGTAAAGTGATGGCCTATCCCCTTTTTTGTCAATAGAAATCTCACATGGTTAAGTTTAAAATAAATATAGAATAATATTTTGATCTCTCGTCGAGTTTATTAATAATAATTTAATAATAATATTTTTCTCTCTAATTATGCTAATGACTTGAAAAGAAGAAGGTATAGCCTCTCTC
>JAQIWP010000367.1:0-27628 GCA_034695525.1 Euzetes globulus
ACCCAAAAGCGCAACAAGTATTGAGACAAGTGTTGAGCACAGAATAAACATTACATACTATTGCTATCCTTAAGACAATCCATTGAGATCATTGTCGACAAATCAGTGAACACACATTTTAAGCATTTATGAGTACCAACAATACTAAGAATTAGGTTTCTCCTCAACCGGTGGTTACCAATAATGGCAATCAACTGATGCAAGGGCCGGATACCGATGCCATTAGAATGTTTGTCGGACAGATTCCACGCGATTTGAATAAGTCTGACTGTCGAAGACTTTTCGAAGAGTACAGAGAAATACATTCAATAAATGTGTTGCGCGACAAACAGTCGGGTCAGAGTCGCGGCTTTTGTCACTTACTATACCAGTAAGGCAGCCCTAAACGCCCAGGACGCTTTGCATAACATCAGGTCACTAGCCTCGATGCATCACCCCATTCAGATGAAACCTGCCGACAGTGAGAACAGGAATGAACGCAAACTCTTTGTCGGAATGCTTTCCAAAAAATATAGTAAGAATGAGGTCCGCATAATGTTCTCCGTCTACGGCCATATCGAAGAGTGTACTGTCTTGAGGGACACCAATGGCCAGAGGAAAGGCTGTGCGTTCGTCACATTTTCGACCCGTCAGTGTGCCATTAATGCCATCAAAGCCATGAATCACTACCAGACAATGGAAGGTTGTTCTTCACCTCTTGTGGTCAGGTTTTCGGACACGCAACGAGACAAAGACGCACAAAGACAACAACAGATATTGATGCAGCAGTTATGTCACTCGTCTCAGCCCAAAACCCTACGGCAGCCACTCTGGCGGCAGCGGCCGCTAACCAATATTTAGCGCTGGCAGCTGCGTCCGCCGCTCAGCAGCAACAGGTTTAACAACAGGCAGCACAGCAACAGCTAAACGCTTTGGCAGCCGAGACCACTCTCCCTCTCCAGCAACAGTTGGCCGCAACTATGAGCGCAACTCCTGAGCTATCTCTGGCAGTAGCAGCTTTGGCGGCGTCCAACCCTATGATGTTGGCCGAAATGTGCGGTAGTGCCGCCAACAATCCAAATAACCCGACCGGTAGTTCAACGCCTCAACAACAACATCTGAACGGTTCGGTCGATTTATACAACAGCTCACAGAACCAACAGCACCAACCCTTCTCTAGTTTTTGTCTGAGCGGTACAGGTCCGGCCACAATCGCTCAACTGGCCGTTCAGGCTGCCCAACAGCATAACAATTTGGGTATTTCCCACAATAACAGTAATGCCAGCGGCAAACAGGCAGAAAGTCCGGACGGCGCCAATCTGTTTATATACCATTTGCGGGCAGAGTTCGGTGACACAGACATCGCGTCGACGTTCTCTCCGTTCGGAAACGTTTTATCTTCAAAAGTATTTATTGACAAACAGACGAATCAATCGAAATGTTTTGGATTCGTGTCGTACGACAACCCGATATCGGCTCAGGCGGCCATTCAGGCCATGAATGGCTTACAAATCGGAACGAAACGACTCAAAGTTCAACTCAAACGAAGTAAAGATAAGCCATATTAACAATTAGTGATTCAATTCATCTGAAATGTTTGACATAACCTCTACTGAAGGCGTTATTGAATACAAGTCTGCCGACGGGTCGCAATCCGATTGGGAACTACTGGTGTCTGGGGTGACAGACAGTCCTATTGTTTGTTAAGTGACTGTAATTACAGTCCGACTCTTTGTTTCGTTGCTTTACTCAGAGTTTTATTTGATTTTTTGATGACATTTAAAGACTTATCGTTGAATTGCGGACCAAATATTGCACTAAATTTTTGAATATTTATTGAACAGAATTGAACAGAACTGTCCTCAAAAACGCCTTTTGATGAGCAAAATGCTTAACAAACAAAACAAGACTAGCCTTACATAACTTCCTTATCCGCTCGGGATATGTAAAAACTTGTAACTAATTGTCCAGTGATTTGATTAATCCTTTTTTATTTGATAAACAAATTGACTCAAAATGTGCTCACTTTTAGGAAAATTATTTAAACATTTATTTAAAACATTATTCAAAACATTATTCTAGTCTTATATTACCCTTCGGTCAGACGTTATAATAAGAGCCAGAATTGATTAAATTGTTTAAATATATGTTAATTAAAACAAAGTTCACACACAAAGAGCTTCTTATAACAAGTTTTACTAAATGATTGAGTGAACAGTTATTCCTCCCAAATGATGGATCGGTAGCTTATTTTGTTGTTTTAGTTTTTCACTATTTTTAAGCAATCCTTTCGATTCAATAGATTTTGTTTCTATTGTTTTAATTATTCAACGATTGGAGACTAAGTTCTTAGACATTGTATTGCAGTTATGATTATTATAATTGAAAATCGTCACAACATATCACATATCATACCTCAAAGACAATGTCGGCCCCCATTCGAAGCATTTAAAGCTCAAATCGACTAATCGTTAATTCATTTCGATTTTTCAATTTATTTTTTCATTAATTTTTATTTATCAGAAAAAAGAATTATTATTTCGATTTTTATTGATATATATATTTAATTATTTACTTAAAATTTTTATATTTATCTAAAAATTCTATAATTTAGTTATAATTGAGTTGTAAAAGACTACAAAAATGGATCTGATTATTGATATTTATTGAAATACAAAACATTTTCAAACCAATTGTTTTTGATATAAAGTTCTATTATTTTAATTATGTTTTTGTTTTTCTATTAATTGTGAAAAAGATATTTATTCAAAGAATTGAAAATAATTTTTAATGAATTTTTATCTTAAAAAAAGTCTTAAATCATCGAAACTTTAAGATCATTTGCCATCAAAAGTGTATTTTTTGAACGAAACAATTGTTTATCACTTTATATAGGATTCGATAAAACATGAAAGGAATCACTTCTTTTTCATTTGTCAACACTTTGTTTTGTCTCTAATTATGACAAAGTTTTTATTACCACGTATTGAAAAATTGGGCGTTTATTGGAAAGTAAGGGTTTAGTGCCAAAACTCAACGGCAACACTGAAACCGGCAAATCATGTGAAGCCCATGTCTTGAGTCTAATCTTTAATTGTATTTATCGAATGGAATCCATTCTATATTTGGGTTAATTTACTCTTACGATCAGAAAATCTAATTTATTCGTTATATCAGACGTTTGGCGTTTTTTGTTTTTCAACTGAATTCGGTGTTTAATTATTGAATATTTATGTTATTTCTAATACTTTTTAACATTTTTCTAATCTATTGGATATGTTATTAAATGCTTTCAAATGTATTGGTTTGTGGTGTGAAACAAATGTTTAAATTACTGTTAATTAAATTCATATTTAGATTTGTATTTAATATAACTATTGATTATAGCCATTAATCTAAATATTCTGTGCGTCCGATTGTCTTATATTCAATATTATTATCAAAAATGCTATTATTTGTTGTGTTTTTATGTGAGGAACAGAACAACAAAAAGTAATATAATTTAAGACAAATGACCAAAAAATTGATTATTTTTGACATTAGTTTATTCATTAAAATTTAAGCTTCAAATTGCGTTTTTATTATTTTTCTTAGTCGATAGTCCAAAGCTAACTAGATCACTTTGATAATATGTAACATGCATACTTTATCGATCAGTTTAGCATGAATATTTGCATTTGAAACAAATAATAAAATAATTTTAATATTCTATTGAAAACAATATATAGAATCTCAAAAACATCAAGTTATGGATTGCTTGTTTATGTACTTGTTGAATTTATAATTCAATTGTGCTGTCCTGCTTTCAAATGATGATAAAATGTAGCCAATGTATGCTAATTAATTATTTGAGGATTATTTAACATCAGGGTCAGCCGAAGGGAGTCAGACCAAAGCCCCATGTTGAAAATATTCGTTTTATACTTTAGTAAGATTTATATAAAATTAAGATTCATTAAAACTATCAATGAATGAACTTGTATAATTAATGAAATACAGATAGTAAAAGGTGTTATGCTCAATTTTCAATTTATTTTGCAAAATCTATGAAAAATAAATAAATGCTTTATTTTGTATGAATCACTTCTTTTGAGATATGTATTTCAGTGAACAAATTCATTCATTGATAGTTTTAATGAATCTTAATTTTATATAAATCTTACTAAAGTATAAAACGCATCTTTTAAATCTTGTCTTATATAGCATTTTTGAACATGCCAATATCGGGTCTAATTGTGATCATTGGCAGATAAAAGTTAAACTGATCAATTCTACTCAATTAGTAGATTTAGAATATATCATAATTAATTGGATTGGCGTGGGGTCACAAGATAAAATACCTATTGAAATAATCTTATATTAGAAAATGGCCGCTTCCGGTCGCCATTTCTGACCGTCATGTTTTTCAAAAACTAGCCCTGACCCCAACCTTTAGAAAATTTGGCAAAACACCCCCAAAAGTAGAGAGTTTGGCTAACCCTGTTTTACAACCGTAGCTTTATACAGGGGTAGGCAAGGCCCTAGACCTAAGGTGGGTATTTTCTAAGATGGGGCCGGGAGTACCGCAAAAAGCCGCTCTTTCCTTATTTCTGCCTAAATCTAGTTAAATTATGCTTAATTTAAGTTGCCTTTAACTCAGTTTAAATGGAGTTTAATTGGTAAAATTACCGAAAATGGCAGAATTGGCAACTGGTCATAGACTGCAAAATGCGATTTCACTTTGCATTTGATATTGAAGAAGGTAACAGTAGTTACCAAAATATGTCTTCCATATCAATAGTTTGTGACCAACTAAAGTCCGTGGCATAATCAGGATAAGCCATTTGATTTTCTATTTAAATTATATTTTGCTTGTTGAAAAAATATCCTACGTACAAATTAGTTAGTGAAACAAAAGTGAAGTATGAACTGAACTTTTCATTTTATATTTCTCAGTTATATTTTCCGTAACTATCCTTCAAGAATAATATGCAAAAGACAACTAAAATCTTTAGCGATTGAGTAAAAAATTGATAATTTGTGTGGAAATTAAGGCGGTTTAGACCGCAAAGCTTTTGTTCGTGATTTTAATATCAAGCAGGGATGTGCAAGGGGCTATTTTCGGAAGACCGAGATTTGGTCATTTATCCCCCTAGGTTTGAGAAAAATTGTCCCATAAAAACGTAGAGAAACTGACCCACCTCGAAAATGCCATTTTTCAGTAATGCCGACTCAAAAATTGCCATATTTGAGCAATGGCGGCTAAAAAAAGTCAACCAGTTTGTTCCTTATTTTAATAAACATAGCATTGTAACTTGAATAATATCTTAATTGTAGGTTAATTAAGCTAATTAACGCTTTAAATTTCCAAAAATAAGCGTATTTAAGAACAAAATGGCGGTTTCGGTTATCCATTTTCGGCCTTTTTTTAAATATACCCACCTATATCCCCCTAAATTTTGATCTGAAAATGAGTCATTATCCCCCCGCTATATCCACCCTAGGGTTACGGACCTTGTACATTTCTGATATCAAGTCATTATCTAATTTAAAGAAAATATTAATAAATGATGAAAAGGAATGAAAAATATTTTATTTAAAGATTATTAAGATTTAAGGTTTTGGTGCTGGTTATCCCTCTCTCGACATTCTCCGAACCTGACCGGGCGATTATATTGCGACCCACTATTCTTTTTGTTTGAAGTGCCCTCTACTCATTCCCAATGATTTTTAGATAGACTTATCCACGCTATCATTTATTTCAAATCACAAAGTTTATGCAATAACTATTCAGAGGCCAATAGAGGGGACTGTACTTCGTTTCCATAAACTGAAAATACCCCAACCCCGCCCATCGTGGCTCAGGCAGGTCAAGCGAGCCGGCAATTTTTTGGGAAAATTTTAGGATTTTTTTTTTGGTAATGTCGGCCAAAAGCATTTTTACAAATGGCTGCCAAAAGCCCGCCATTTTGTTCTTTATTTTAAGGAATTAATCCTTTAAACTTGCAGAATATCCTTACTTTAGCTAACATTTTCGGAAATAAACCCTTTTTGAGTAAAAATGGCTGTTTCCGGCCCTATTTCCGTCCGCCATTTTACCCTCCCTCATATTCCCCACCAGCACTTTTAGCAAAATACTCTCCCCTCCCCCTAAAAAACTTGATTGGTTATCTCTGGAGTTATCCCAGGATATGTTTGCAAATTTTGGAAAGCTATTAAAAAAACAAACACATAAAATACTCTTTAAATGATCTTGCATTAAAAATATGGGATTAACTAGTTAACAAATGACATTTTAAAATTTAAATAAAACACTAAATCCATTTTCCTTTTAATGTTTTGAATTGCTTTCTGTTAATTGAATGGTTAAATAACTTTTGGGGGAACTAACTGAACTTGGTCAAAATGTTGACAAATTAGATTAGTAGTGATTAATGAAAACTGAAATCTGGTCTCGGCTTTAAAGAACAAGTAATCGACAAAATAAGAGGAAAGGTTTGAAAATCAATCAAAAGGGATGCTCTATAGAGGGCTGCCATCAGAACATATCTCTGTTTAATAATCTTATAAAAGGTTTAATAAACGAAAAAATATTTTAAAAAGAATTTTATTGTTTATGATATCAAATAATTGGTTAAATTCCTATCAATTTTAAAATTCAGTAAAAATATTTAGTTTTCAATAAATTGAATGAATTTCACTATAATATTGTTTGAGATATCAATTGATGTGCTGTTCCTCATCCAAAACAGTTCCAACCGTTGGCACCACAACAACGATAATACAGAAAATGCGCCCAAATATCAGCAATTGTTTAATGAGTGGTAAATAATATGATATAATTTCGTTATAAATCACACAATAAAAAGTATATATAAATCAATCATTTTTCGATGATTTTCACTGAATTTCTTTCGAATTGAGTTTAATTTGGTTTCAAATATAACACAATTTCTGACCTTTGAGTGAAATTATTTGATTAAAACTATTTGTGGAAAAAAGCGGCGATTTTTCGATCAATAGTTTAATTTGTCTAAAGAATGGCACACTTTCGCTGTCGTTTGGGTTCTGGGGGTTCGAGTGCCGCCAAAATGGCCTCATCGAACACATTCTTCAGTCCTCTCTGGAAACCAATCATAAGACATTTCAATCAATTTATTCAAGACATACCTGTGTTAGGGCTGAGCACTCCACGTATTTAACAGCTTTCAACTCTTTGGCTAACTTTTCGCCGGCCTCTGAAGTAATTGGTTTTTGTTTGTTTTTGGACAGCTTTTCAACGGTTGCCGCGTCGTCCCGAAGATCTATTTGGGTTCCAACTAAAAGGAACGGCGTTTTCTGGCAATGATGTGTGATCTCTGGCACCCACTTTACACGAACATACAATTAGTTTAAAAGTTTAATAAACCAAATGTCAGACCTTTTCCTTAACGTTTTCGAAAGAAGAGGGGGAAACCACCGAAAAACAAACCAAAAAGACATCGGTCTGTGGATAACTCAATGGCCTCAAGCGGTCATAATCTTCCTGTCCGGCTGTATCGAAAAGGCCAAGAGTGTAGGGCTCGCCCCCAATCATTACAGTGACCGCATAGTTGTCAAACACCTGTCATTCAATAAGGTTAAGACATTGAATCCGTTGATAATCAGTCAATACTAACGGTCGGCACATATTCTGAGGGAAATTTGTTTGTTGTGTACGATATTAAAAGACATGTCTTTCCGACGGCTCCGTCACCGACGACCACACATTTGATGGTTTGCATATTTTACTGATTAATTTGATTCTTAGTATTAATCAACTAATCAACAAGAAATCGATTCAACGCCAGATCAGAGATGATTATCAGTTGACAATCAATGACTGATCTCGAAAGCGGTTCCACTCAAACAACTGTTAAACAAATCAATAAAATAATTACTAATTTTCTAATTATTCGCCATTTTTTCCTTCAAAATAATTTGATCTCAAATTGAAAATAATTGACAAATATTTTGACAATCAGTTCAACCATTTATTAATCCAAAACTTATTAATCGATTCAATTGGAAAAAAGGCAAAAATATTTAAATTTAATATTTACCAGAAATTGTCAACAATTAGTTATTAATGATTTGATGGAGAAATCAAATAAAAGCTTATTTGACGACAAATTCAAAGATTATTATTATTATTATTGCGATAACGCTATGAATAGGGCGTCGACTAAACCATTGAAACCTGTATTCCAAAGGAAGTCATTTAAAGTGAATGCAAACATAGAATACGTGCCATTAATACCGAAATACCGGTTAAATCCTATACCTATTTATGTCTCCGCTCTGACAGCTCTAACGTCTAAATCCTATTATCTCTTTTTAATACATTCATTTTATTACCCGTCAGAATACCCTGTTGATAATCCATCTTGCAATGTTTATATTGCCAGTCATTTGGAAATTTGGCGCTAATTTAGGGGCATAAAAGGAATTGGCGCCTATATACCGGTATTACCACTTCCCTGGTGGTAACCTAGTACAGTGTGCTTAAATGTCAGTCTGGCATTAAATTGTTAGGTACAGGGCAATGGGTAGCTTAAAACCATAAAAGTACAGGAAAAACACTAAATAGGTAACTTACCTTGTGAGTATAGTCTATTTTAAAACTGCAAATTGAGTAGATTGAACAGTTGAACTATTATCTGCCAATGGTTACAATTTATCTTGCATATTCTATGAAAAATAAACTCACAGTTTTTGAGATATGAATATCAGTAAACAAGTTAATTCATTTTAAATCTTACTAAAGTATCAAATGCATCTTTTATATCTTCTTTTATATAGCATTTGTTGTCATGGCAATTTCAGATTTAATTGTGACCGCAGATAAACTGTTCAATTCTACTCAATTTGCAGATTTAGACTATGACTTGTTTAAATTACCATATTACTTCACATAGTTCGGCATGGCAGTTTAAGTGAAATTGATCATTTTCTTAAAAAAGGCTTTATGGTGCCTACACCAGGTCCTGTGCCTACCGGAATGCCCGTATAAGTGAGGAGAAAATCAAAAATTAAATTTTATACAGAAAAACATTTAAAAAATATTTATGAATAAGAGGAAAACACACTATGTGAGGTAATACGGTTGATTATATCCAAGGTAAATTACTTATCAAAACTCATTCTAGGTTACTTAGTAATGCAATCAAAAGAATACTACACACCATTTTTTGCTAGTAACTATTAACCGTTAATAAGGACACCCTTCTCACACAAACTTTAACAAGTACCTGTCCTAGATAATAATCCTTTACGGTAAGGCTGTCCAGCCTAATACTTCATTTAAGAATAGTTGAACGGGTTTCAAATAAGTTAACATGGGTATTTCAAATCAAACTTTATGATTAAATTTATTTAATCGCTTTCATCGGACGAAATATTGAGAGTTTGGTTTAAGTCAAACGATTGGTTACTCTTTTCTTTCGATTCTCTTTTCTTTGATTTCTTCAATTTCTTTGCTTTTCTCGAATCGTTTCCATTCTGTTTAGTTCTTTGACCAGATTTTCTCTTATTTCCATTAGAAGTAGAAACAGGCACCTTTTCAGAGACAAGCTTATCAGAAGACACATCTATCTCTTCTATTTGGAGCTCTGGCACTGCAATATCTTTGTCAGATTTGAGACGTTTACGTTGATTGTAAAACGTGTTGAGAGGAGTGCCATCACTTTTCATCTGATTTTGCCATCCATTCTATAATTAATTTAATCAAATTAGTTATCAAAATAAAACAAAAATCGCAAAGACATACAATGGAGTGGCTGTCAGTTATAGAAAATTCAACATTTCTTCGCTTCTCACTAATTAATTGAGAACTTTCTTCCATTTTATCCAAAAGTTGTTTCAAAAGTTGATTGCATTCCACAGAATGAGAACTTTTCAAAAACTGCTTTATCTTTTGAAAGACAATGAAAGTTAAGTTATTTGGAAAAATCGGAACATTTATCAATACTTTAATAATTGAGATATAAACCAATTCCGGAAATGATATTCTGTGCGATTGGGTCGACAAATAATATAGAATCAAATCATAGACTCTATTGATCACTGAATTTCTAAACACAATGTCAGAGGAATTCAATTTCGAAACTTTGATCAATAGATCAAAATTGAGTTCCTTTTTCTGATTGCTTTCATTTCGTTTAGTTTTGTCCAAATGATCGAAAACCTAAATTAAAATTCAATATCAAATACAATAGAAAAAGTCAAATACCAATACTTCTGTAATGAGAGGCAATATAGGAATGAAAGTGTTGGTGCTCTCAGAAAGTCTTATCAATGCATTTATCAAATGAAATCTCATCGGAAAAAACTGAGACGAAGGTATCAGTCTATTAACGTAATAATAATTGATTAAAATATCTAAAAATGTTAATCAGTTCACCGAATGGTTCCAATTATGACATTAACCAGAGGGCAGATTAGAGGCTTGAGCTCATCGGTTGTGCTTTGGGAACACAATAATTGAGTCCACAATAGAATTGAATGCAAAAACTGCCAGTTATATACACTTTTATACGACTCCTGATTAGGAAAAGTTAGTCATTATTTTTTTGCAATACATTTCAAATTCAAATACTTTTTTTTTAAGAGTCATTGCAGTCCTCAAATTGATAGCCAATTGTCTGACAAAGACAAACGAGTGCTGGTATGCAATGGTTTGATCCAAAGAATATAACTCAACTAAAGAGTGTTTCATAAAGTTTATGAGCACTCGATTCGATTCAGTCGTAAATTTGCAGTTTTTTATGTAAGAGATGTATAGTTTCTAAAAAATACAATTTTAAATCATTTCAAATAATGAATGTCTGAATTACCTTCAAAATAAAGCTAATCATTGGCTGTTCCTGAGTTCTGATTAGTCTTAAAATACAAATGAAAGAAAGAATGCGATTCTTATCATCGCTTTCAGACCACAAACTAATTGTTTGTTTCAGAACTCTTTTGATTAAATGAGGAAAAGTTATGATAAATGGAATTAAATGAAGAATATGTCGAAGAAGAGAAGACTTAAGTGAATCTTCGGAAACGATAGCAACCATTTTGATGACATTCGTTAAATAGCATTTCATTAATGAAATGACTTTTTTCCAATTTCTAGACTTTGTCGGATCAACTGAACGGACATCATTGGACCACTCACTTGAACCGATTTGTGGCAATTTTAGAAACTTATGAATTGCTGGCAATAAGTCTATAAGACATATATTAATGATGGCATTGAAAGCATCGGTGGTAATGAGTTGACCATCGCTTTCACCACTCGTTTGATTGACTGCTTTTCGAAACCATTTAACAATTGTTCTGATCCTTTCGATATCTATCTTTTGCTTCAATTCTTCACTCCATTCATCAATTTGTTTGACAGATATATTTTCAGTTGTCTTTATTCCTTTCATTTCTGAGTCGACATCTTCTTCGTCATCCAAATCCTCGTCACTTACATCAAAATCGAGTAATTGTTTGTCGTTTTGTTTAAGAAATTCATAGAATTCTGAGTCCTTTTCTTTGAGACTTTCCAATGTCTTCTTGTGGTCAATGAGTGAATCTAATTGATCCTCTCCCGTATCACTCAACTCTTCGTCAATTTGATCCATTGATGAATCAGGAGGTGATTCGACTGACTTTTCACTTCTATTTTTAATAGTTTTTTTCATTTTATATTTCTTAACTTTTTTCACTTTTGTTTTATTCAATTTTGGTTTTCCTCGAATTTTTGACATAATTAAGAGATAATTAAGAAACTGAATATAAAATTAGAGGACAAACAACCGAAATGTGAAAAACACGTGTTTTCCAAACAAATGTTTTTAAAGGGAATAAATGATGTCTTCAAATGTCGTCTTTATTTCCACTTTTCATTTGAACCAATTGTTCAAAAATAGTTGACTGTAGATTTGATCCAGTTCGTTTTCAAATTATTACTCCATAATAGTCTACATTTTTTAATTATTATTATTTTTTATTGAATATAGTATTTTTGTTCAATTGATTTGACATATAGTGAGACGAAACGCAAACAAATTATTAGCACTCAATTTGTTTATAATTGAGTTCAATTGAGACGATTTATACTTTGACCAAGCTCAAAATTTTATGAGATGGTATTTTTAACACAAATATGTCAGAAATATATGCCATTTTGGTTCAGAAAGTCTGACCGAAGAAGTGTTTATTTCCGAAGAGTAGCGGTCTTTCGATTAACGGCTGTAAGTATCTCTTCGGTGTCCTCTCAGGTAATCAACGTTTGATTTGTTAGACATTTGGTGGTCGGTCTCGCAATTGTTGGAAGAATGCTATCCAGAAGTGGACCAAAACAATGGAATATAAGCCCAAATATCGAAGAATGCGGACAAATATGCTCCAGGATTTATATTCCCAGAGAATTCTGGGCGCTGTTGAAGAGCATGGCTTCAAATCGGAGCTCTTCATGTCTTCTCTAACTAAAGTACTGGAACTGATTTTTATCTTAAATCCAATAATTAGTGCTTTTTGTGAATAGTGTGGACTCGAATTGAATCGTAAATCGTTGGCAAACCTGGCCATTTATGAACCAAAGTCTTTTCAGGTCTTCACATCTTTTTATTGTTTCAATCAATTCCCTTAAATATTATGTTCAGAGTTTAGTCGATTTGGCAAAAACCAAGTTCAGAGAAGAGGGCGACTCAGAAGGGGCACGAAATGCCAAACCTGTCAATGGAGTGGTGACTCGAGGAATGCTATGAATTGTCATTTGACCGAAACATTAGTTTTCATTAATTATTAGCTTTTTATTTAGTCTTAAAACCTAATGAATATTTCGTACAAAATATATCTTTAATGATGTGAATGGAAATGATTTTGATTTAAGTAATCAATAATTTCTTATCAATGGATGAAATAAAGTTTGGCTAAAATCGGTTACACTTTTGTGCAAATCTTATACCATTTATGAGTCGTTTACAAAAATATTTGTGTTGTAAATACTTTTTCAGTGATTAAAATAAATTACATTTAATTAGAAAAACTAAATAATGTCGAAAAGTAGTCGATTTGAGTCAGACTTAGTGGACAGCCATCACTTTTTTGAGTCCAAATGTTGTGAATCACAGTATTTATAATTTTCATCTCAAGATAATGGATGCGAACAGTGGTTCTGAGTTTGTGTTAAACTCATTGCCATAAATGGCACGACTGGTCGGCTCTCATTTTTGAGGACTTTCCACAACCGAATACTTGAGAAAATCTTTCCGATTGACTCAAAACTGTTAGAACTCTGAGTTCGTTGGGAAGAGTTGTTCGATACTCAGATAATACCATTGATTTCGGAGGTCGGACTGACTCACACATTGACTGTAAACAATAGGACTATTGAATAAACAAATCATTTAATTAATCAATCAAATACCTGAGCGAAAGAAGTAAAGAAGAGTTGCTCATTATTAAGATAAGCCCCTGGAAGTGGGCCCTCTTCGCCCTTCTCAGATATGAAATTTCGATAGGCGTCGAATGCAAACTTCAAAGCACCCACGTCTGTATACGTTTGAGAGAGGGTCAAATTGGGGAACATCTGTAAGACATTTAATTAAAATTAATTTGTGTTATGGTTTAAAAATGAAATACCGATTGAGTTTTGTCTGATAAGAATTGCAAATCTGAAGACAGACATTGGAGTCTAGAGTCCAAGTTTTGTTTGTCTTCATCAGTGATCCAGGTCTGTTCTGAGGAGAGTCTGAAGTCAGGCATTCCATACTGCAAACCGGTTAAATCAAAAGCGCGCAAAAGTTCTGCTGAAAGATGAAAGCCTAAGGCACCAAATTGCATGGGAACGGGTAGGCTTGTGTCGAAAAGAGGGAACTGAAGAAAGCCTGCCGGAAGTGTTAACCTATTGGCCGCATATTCGTAGATAATGTTGACGTCTTGTGGCAATAACTTCCAGCTGTAGTCCGACACAGAGTTTCGGGACTTCAGTAAAATATCTTTCTTTCGATTCAAAAAATGGATTCCATTTAAAATGTTTTGATAGAAACTGTTTTGAACAATGAATTCGTTGTAATACTTCTCGATGTCGTTCTTAAGAATGAAATTCGGTTGACTTATCATAAGTTCCATTTGTCGGACTTTCCTATGGACGAGGTTTCGGGCCTCCTCATTCCGGGCCCACACAAATGAGTCAACATTCTCCAGAATCGAGCTCTTGATATAATTAAATATATTACTCCTGGCATTATTCGATTGCTCTAGTCTTGTGAAAAGTTTATTTTTTATGAACATTGAGCCCAGTGCTTGACCAAGGAACTTAGAGGTGGTTCTCAGGCAGAATTGCCATCGTTCTTCAGCCAAGTTCAATTTATTGGTATCGAGTCCATCCATTATTTGCTGAAATTCGTTATGAATTAAACGAAACGCTTTTGACAAATATGGTGCGTATGAAGAAGTGAAGCGCCACATAAGGTAGTCATTGACTGCCCCGTTGTCTGTCGTCGATATGATTTGTGAGATATTCCTTAAGTAGGGCTCAAAAGCGACCAAAACTCGAGTGTTTTCGTTTATTTGAGAGCTCGGGAAGTAGTTCTGCAATAAACTCAACCATTTGATTGACGGTGCGATAGACATCAGGTCTCGCACTGAATATCTCTTTTTAAGATAACTGTTTGGATTTTGGTATTCTTCGGGGTCGGGCGTCACTTCAGCGATACGTTTTTCATAAGCAAACATACTCTCCGCGAACTGATTCGCTTGTATTGACTGTGCGTTGAATAGTTTCGCCAATTCTCTCATAAAGTTCTTGTAAGACTCAGTTTGCTATCAAACAATGTGTTAGTCAACTGATTATTTTAATAAGTAATAACTCACCTTGTCATATTTAGATTCGTAATAAAAGTTTTTTGATGGCAGTCCCAGTCCTGAAGGTTCGATCTGTTTTTTAAAGTTTTATTAAAAATTTGAATCAAACAAAACATAAATTAAAATCAAAACATATTGTAATCAATAAATGTGAGAATCGTAAGGGGAATACCTTAATAATATAAGGCTGATTAGGGTCGAGATCGTCGGGTCCAACAGAGATCTTGAAATAAGGGGTTACTCCGTATTTTGTATGAAGTCTTTCAATAACTTTAGTTCTGTCCCAACTCTGGTATGACCAGGAACTTAATAAACTCCAGCCTCCAATCTCTTGAATTTCATATTTAATCGTCGAAATAGAATTATATTCAATGTCTTCGACGTTAAGACACGAAGAGTAGAAGCGCTTGACTTTAAACTGAGGATCAGCTTCATCGACGTCTTGACCGATCAGATCGATATAATGTCTGAGTTCATGTTCGATCTTATCCTTGACCTGATCGGTGACGGTCCAACTGCCCTTGTTTTCAGGGATAGTATTTTTTGTGGCCCAACCATTACATGCAAAATTCCAGAAGTCTTGGCACGGATTGAAAGTTTGATTGAAAGCGCCGACAACATTGGCCGCAGCCTTCAGACAATCACTTGTTTCACATCTTTTCTCTACAACAGGTTCTGATCGAGTGCTCAGTTTTACAGTCAATATGATGGCCACTAAAACCAATATGAATATAACGATCCCCAAAATGAGAATAATTCTGTGCAACTTATTGGTCGACAACTGACTTCTGGCGCGTCTGAAGCGAGTCTCAAGTATTTCGAAGCGGGACTTCTTCTCTGCGTTGGAATTATTTTTATCCATTTGAATATTACTCTCATCTGTGGCTAACTTGTCGTTCTCTTTGGGTTCGTTGTCGTCGCCATTCATATCAGTTTTGGGTCGGTTAGCACTCATAGCACCGGTGGTGTCACTGCCGTCGTCTGTTCCTCAGTGATGGCCACGTCGAACACCACAAATAGCTTCACTTTTTGTCAATTGTTATTTGACTCTTCCCTGCTTTTCAGACAACCTGTTCTTCACTATATAGGAGTGGCTTTGGCACTGGTTTTCAAGTCCTTCACTGCTCTCTTTTTCTTAGTCTTTCAGTAATAGTCGACAACCACTTTATACCAGCAGTCAGTTCACTGAAAAATTTTAAGTTTCATATTAACTTTCTTTCATATTTTTTGAAATTCTTTGTTCACCAAATTATGTTTAGACTGAAAATGAATTCATATTTTATTAAGTTTTAGAATTAAAGTTTTGTCTCCTCAACAGTTTTGGGTTATCTCTTTTTGGCACTTTTGATACCCTTACAACTTATAATAGCAAAAGCGGTTGATTCTCATTAACAAGGTAGTTCTACTCTAAAACTGTATAACCATTAAATAAAATAAGGAAGTCTTAGGTCTTACCCCAAGTGATTGGATTAATTAAAATTAGGCTTAAAATGAAATAACTTGAAATGATTAGAGGGACTGCCATTAGTATAGTCAAAATAATAATGGTTGACTTGTTTATTTTAATTACAAAACTCTAAACACTAAACTAAGACAGAATAATGCCGAAGAAATTATTTTAAAGTTAAGGCGCGGCACAAGTCGTGTTCGCACAGGCACAAACAACTTTTTACACTCTCACCTCCGAATACTATTCAAACAGATTTTTCTTTTTTTTATCAAAATACACCTGCAATTCACTCACTACAAATATATCATATATTAAACAATTTATGATTAAATATAAACTTTTATTACAAACAAAAATATAGTGAAAATATACCCATTTATTACTCCAATTGTCTCATTATTCCAAATGTAATTGCATTTCCTATAAGTTTTGTTAAAATCAGTCCTTTTTGCCCAATATTATCAGAAGAATCGATTACTGGATATATATTTTTTAATATTTTGGTGAAATGATTGCTCTGAAGGACTTTCAAGAGGTTCAAAGTTTATTGACTATAGTATACTATAGGATAGTGGGAACAGATATATAAACAAAGTCTACACTACTTTCTATTTTCTATTTCAACTGAATTGAGACTCATTTTCACTATAAATTGATGACTAAGTATAGAATTTCAAGAATTTTTTTATGTAATACAATGTTCCCTAGCATATATTTTCATATGTTCTTCTTCAATTTTATTTTAAAACAGTTAAAGCGAGATTAAAAATATTCAGAATGTCTTGAATACAAATATAATTAAATATTTTAATTGATAAAAATGTTGCGATATTATGGGGCCCTCAATATTAGAAATCATAATATATTTTCTGTAAAACACACTTTTAATGTAGTTTTCAAAGCAAAGTAAAATAAGATTAGCGAGATAGCTTTTAAAGATAGGCAAAGAAACTATTGGGAAATTTAATTAATTTCTGGGATCATAAAATTGATTCTTTTAAAAATTAAATCATTTTAATAGATGAAGAATTTTTTAACAAAGTTTACGGGAAAAAACTGTGGTAGAGTAAGTGGAGTATTTAAAAGGATAGGTGTAGTGTTGCACACCTTAATTGCTTATCAAAAACAATAAATTATTGTAATTATTGAGGACAGTTTCCATTCTACCCATGGATTCTGTTTTGCAAACAATTTTATCTTTAAATGCTAGAGAACTTCTTAACTTTTATCATCATTTTTACAGCGATAACCACATTTCAGGGAATATAATTTCAATTTGACTTCACCCTGCTAAATCTGCATGCAATTCTCAATACAATAGATGTTATATAAAACGTCAAATAATATTTAATATCTCTGAATAGGTGTTATCGTGGTTTTATCATTTGTACCCTGTGAACGCTTCTTTTTTAATTGGTTCATTTCATTGGTGGAGAAGGGATGCAATACTGAGCTAATCAAAAGAAAAACTGAATTCAAAAATTCAGCATTGATAGCAGGCTAATTTTTTGTATTTAAAATGTTGACTCTCCAAGATAAGTTCTTGATTTTTTACAATTGTTCTAAACACATCTACCAAGTTCATTTTAAAATGTTGACTTTTTCGACTTTAAAGTTTGAATATCTGTCCCAAACCAAGGGTTGGATTGTCATAACAGGACATAAATGTGTTTAAATAATTGAAATCAAGATTCGATTTAATTGTTAATTAGACTTAAATATATTTAAACTTAAAAAATATACATCAAATCAACAATTGATTGAATAATTAGAATTTATGACTAATATATGTAAGTCTGCGTTAATATAATCTTCATTTTTCTTCGTTAAGTAATGCAATGAATTCCTCCAACTTTTCTTGTATTTGTCGAACGCGTTCTAAATAAAAAATAATTGAATGAGAAAATAATGATGGCATCAAATATTTACTCAATTCTTCTGCTAATTGTACTCTTCTTCCTGTGAGAAGAGCGCTCTTTTTATCGGAATCTTGACTATATTCTTCCAGAACTTCTTTCACTTCTTTTTCGAGTCTTCTGCCCTCAGTGTTCATAACCTGTTGTCGCAAAGCGTTGGCAGTAATTGCAAGCATTCTTTGTATTCTCCAGAAGAGGACCACATCATCACAACTCAACTGATTGAACATAATTTGAATGAAGATTTTAACGAAAACTATTGTTTTAAAACTCACATCACTTTCGATGTTTTGTTGGTATAAATAAAAACCTTTCCTACAATCGGCAGCTCTGTTGAGGGAAGCCTTCAGGAAATTCATTCGAAATAATGGATACCAAATCTGTTTGATCTGTTGAAGTAAAGAATGATAGGTAAAGAATATGAAAGAACTTGAATACCATTTCGAAGTCAACATCAATGCCCTGATTCTGAAGATTCTTCTTAACGGCTGTCAATTCATCGCTTCCTAGACTTGAGTTCTGTTTCTTTTTTTTTAAATATTTTAATTGGAAACCGAAAAAACAAGTTTAGAAAATATCAAACAATTACTTGATTGATATGTTGAACGACTAATTTGTCAAGCTCGTTCTTAATATAAGAGTTGACTGTTTGGTTGGCATTTTTGGATTTCCATCCGAACCAGCGCTCGACAAATGCTGGACCAATCAATTCATGCAGTTGTGCCTCAGCTGTGGTTTAAAATTCAATATAAAAAAGTGGTTAAAATTTAGACGATTATTACTCAAACGAATTCTTTCAAGAATAGTTTTTTCCAAGAACTTGACGGCAGAATCCCATTGATGTTTGTCTGGAACTGATCGGTCTTCCAATACATTCAATTGAATGACTCGCTGTAAGAGAAGAATTCAATTTAAATAAAGAATTTAAAAAAAAAGTTGAACAAAACCAAACTGACCAAAACCTGTGCCGCCTTAGACTCCCAGTTATGTCTTTTCATTGACTCTTCAGCGACAGATATTTTGAGGAAATCGAAAATATCATCATGGTCTTTTATTGATTTGTTTTTCTCGATCAGTCTATTAAACTCCTCCTGTAATGACTCCCATCCCACTTGGACTGACTTATTGGGAAGAGTGAGGTCAGCCCACTGTTTTAATCTGATATCAACCTGAGTGTTGAATGTTCTAAAAGTATTCAAAATAATTGTTTGAAAATTAAAATAGTTGCAAACAATGTCAATTACCCCGAATTGGAAGTATGTGCGGCCGGCAAATAGATTTGTTCGAAGACATAAAAGCCAACCCTTTCCCATAGTTTTTTAGAAATAACTTCTTCCCTAATAAGACAAAGAATAAATTGAAAGTAAATGTTTGAAAATAAATAAGTAGAAGTGTTAACCAATAGACAGGACTGAGTTGACTCAAGTTAACGATTTCGTCGAGAATGCCTCCCTTCGCCCTCTCAAACAACTCATCCTACAAATTAACAATAAACTAAAATAAACGGTCGATTGGGTTCAACTCATACTCTGTCCAATTCTCTGAGACGCGGAAAACTGTTCTTCCATTCAGTTTCTAAGTTGAAACGCGTGGCTATAATTGAGATCGAAAATAAATGAGTCTAAAATGGGGTGAAATGGTGTTTGGACCTTTGAAAGCATCTGCCTGTTGCTCAACCGAGGCCTTAACCATTTTCCAGAAACAATCGGCGACTGCAAGACTTAGACTCTGTGTCGTACACTGAGAGGCGTTCAGAATTCCGTTCCTTTTAGACAATAGAATAAATTTGAATAAATTTGATTGAAAGCATAGAATCCTTTGATTACTTGCAAAGCTTTGAGTTACTGAAGAAATTAGACTCATATTCTTTTATCGACTGAATGGTGTCGTCTTTATTGCCCCGTCCGGTGACGACAGCAAAATAGCCCAAAGCTTTCATTGGAAAAAGTTTTCCGTCGAGTATTTTTTGAAGCCTCGAGGGGTTTGTCATATGCTGTTCTGCCAAATCTACTTTTGTTAACACAAATATAGTCCGTTTCCCGTTGGGATCCATTTGACTGACCAGATCTGTGACAATACTACGCTCAGCATCAACTGAGCCGTCCTGAATGCACAGTATTATAGCATTAGGATTACTCATATAAGCTTTGGTTATCTCTTTGATGGCATCTCTGGTATCCTCTGCCATTTCTGTGGTAACTGTGCTAATAATTCCGGGTAAGTCAACCAAGACCATCCGCTGAATACCAGGTCCTTCAACTGTCATTGCGATGACATCACTGCTAACTGTGCGACCTTTCTTTACACTGGTTTTCATTCTTATCTCAACTTCACGTCTCAATTGAACCAATTCTGAGTCTTTTGTTAAATCGAATTCACGGGAACTGTCTTTGAAGCGGGCGATATGATAGGGACCCTCCGATAGCGTCACTTTCACTGGAGATCTTGTCATCATTTCTCCGGCTCCGCGCGGGAAGATTCTGGCGCCAGCTATCATCTCGAGGACACTGGTCTTACCAGAGCTTTGGTCGCCGACAACAATAACTCGCGGCAAATGATCCTGAGTTTTGTAGTTGGAGTCGTATTCACTCAACTCATCCAAAACTTCCGAATATAAGTCTATCAGAGATTTCTTTACTTTACGAACAGAAGAACTGTTTTGAGATTTCAAGAGAACTGTTTTTCGAAGGTTTTTATTCTCTTTTTCTAATCTTTCGATTTCTTTCTGATATTTGAGCTAAAAATCACAATTTTCATCAATTATTAGTTTCGAGTCAATTGAAATGATTGAAAACCTGAACAGTGATCAGTTCGTCCTGCAATCTTTGGGTCCGATCTTTCTCTTTGGCGACCTCTTCCCGATGGTTTGAATTAGTTTTCTCTGAATTAGAGGAAGAAGGAGATGGGCTAAAAAACGAAGACATCGATTGGACGCTATCGATATCTTTAATGTCTTCACTTTCTGAAAAAGATAGCAATGCTTTGGCAGACATTAAAACGACTGATAGTCAGAGATAATGACATAAAATCAAAGATAGTATGACTCACCCAAAGACTGTTGTCTTTGTTGTTGTTTTGCTTCTTCGATCCATTCTTTAAATAAAACAATCTTTTGATTGACATTATCACTGATATTAGACAGATATCCGTTGTCTGCAGAGAATCGTTCGCGTATTTCAAGTAATTTGGATCGAATGGCATTCAATTGGTCCTTATCTGGTGTTATGTCTTCAATCCACTTAAACTTCGGAAGACTTTCCTTCCAATCTTCGTATTTCTGTGAGACATAAAATGTGACAAATGTTTGTTAAAAGACAACGAACTTTGGATAACTGGACGCCTCCCGTCACCGCTGATCCGACCACAAGATATCTGATTTTAAGAACACTTCTCAGTATTCTGACGGCTGTAATCATATTTCGTTTCTGGATGTTATATATGACTAAATTTTTGCCATTTTTCCGGTTATTTATAAGAAGAGGTCGAATAGCATGACATGAATGGCATCTTATAAGTGATCGCTGAGACCGAAAACCGGCCAAAAACTTAGGCATTGAATCGTTTGTCTTATATCTGAATAATAACTTGATATCATTATTAAGACATAATTTACAGCCAAATAATAGCGAAGACATTCTTCAGATTCTTCAGATTTGGCCGATATTTTGTTTTCAAATGCAATCGTCTTTTATTCCAAAACTTATCCATAAAATACATGTCACTATAATCTGAGATTCTTAGCCCCACTTAAATATCAATTCTATTTTTATAAATTAAACCAGTTCACAATTTTAATTAAAATTGCCATGCTCGTCGCAACACAAGCCAATTATTATATATATTTTATTTGCTAGAATTCTTATCCTTGATTGTCATTGTAGGCCAATCCTCAAAATTTTTTAATATGAATATATTTTTACTTTCATCTCGATCTCATTAACAAATAATTATTAGATCTTGCACATTAAATTTTAAAGATTAAAAACAATTATATTTGGAGGTACAAAAATGAATGAGCAAGAATTGTGGTGATTGTTTTGACAAGTAGTTCATGCAATAGACATTCAATATTAAAATATTATAATATCTCGAGATTTAATTAAAGCGTTAAATATTGAAACGTTGAGAAAGAAATTAAATTATGACATCATTATCATCTAGATTAGATTGTATCACATTCAACGACACCACAAGTAATATCAAGTCAGTTATAGGATCGGAGGACTCGGATAGCATTACTTCTAATCAGAGCGGACACGAAGACGAGAACTGGAAAAAAGTTTTGATTCTTTGTCAACAAATAAATCCGATTCCATTCGGTATAGAGTTTCCGAGTAGTGCTTATTCTCAGTTAGAACCCGTCGATTCTGGTTCTTATAGTTTGGTCAGCAAAGGCTTTGACCTAAGCATCAATAAAGAGGTGGTGTTCAAAATAATCAATGTGGTTTCCTCTAAAGCAACAAAAAAGCTTCATGGAATTCCTTTTGATGGCAAAGAATTGTTATCTGATGTGGTCACTGAGATAATGATCTCAAAATGTCTGTCAAATCTTCACATTACAACAGTTGATCAGAGAGGACACGAATTCGTGACTCACTCATTTCCTCGAGTGGTCAGCACACGATTGGTCCAGGGAAGTATTCCAAACTATTTGCTCCTAAAATCGACCGATGACTCTATGAACAAACTTGAGAAAATTGAGGTGAATCGGGAGACGCCGGGCATTCCTCGGGAGTATTTGGTCATAACTATGAAACACTGCGGAGAACCGCTTTGGAAATTGATTTATAAGAAGAGAGTGACAGCCAATCAACTGCTTAGTGTTTGCTTCCAATTGACTTTGGCGTTGGCTGTGTCTGAGTGTGTGTTTGAGTTCGAGCACAGAGATCTACACATTGCTAATGTCTTACTGAAGAAAACCAAGAAGAAGAGCATTAAGTATACCATTGAAACAGAAAGCTATAGCGTTCAGAGTTTAGGAATTAAAGCTTATATTATTGACACCACTTTTTCACGAATCAAAATCGGAGAAAACGTATACTTCACTTCACTTTCCAGTCGTTTGAACCCAAAAATTAAAGATAAAACCCCAGATTTACAGGACTGGGTATATATAAGAATGGCTGAAGAAGCAAAAGATGACTGGTTCAAATGGAATCCAGCAACTAATCTCTACTGGCTTCGCTATTTCTATAAAACAGTTGAAAACAGTTCTATAATCGATAAAAGTAAAGATCTTAAGCCCAAACAAATTTTACAGAATTTGCTCAAAATTATCGTCAAATACAAGACTTTGAAAGAATTTATTAAACATATCCAGTACAACTGATTTTATTATGAAATTCAAAAACTAATAAAATTTTAACCGATTCTCTCTCTCTCTCTCTCTCTCTCTCTCTCTCTCTCTCGCATTGAGTTAATTGTCAGAATAATTTATTTGAATTAATTGCATAAAACATGTGATAAGAATACAATTATTGATTTGAATATAAAACAAAAACAAATTTTCTCTGATTAGCCGAACGAGTGCTCGAATAGGAAACGTTTTTGTAATTTATACTTATTTATCAAAAATAGTATTAATGGAAAATTTTTATTTTTATTTAACATATTTGACAATATATTTGACAATTGTCTGAAATGATTTGTTTAACAAAATATATTAACAATTTATATATAAATCCAATTTTTAGGCAATTAATAGTAAAAACTAAATATGGCTCAAAATGTTAGACTAAAAACGAGCCCTTTTTGCAAATTTATGATAAATTTGATTACAATAAGAATGGAATAAAGAATTGATACTAAATTTCAATCAACGATAAGTCGAGTTTTTCATTAAATGAGTCTTTTTTCAAACGATTCACAAATACTTTTCATATAATATTTGGCTAAAAATGATAATTAAATTTTAGAATAAAACGTTTTTCAATTTTTTCCAAATATTTTCGGCTAATTTTGATAATTTTCAAAGTATTCTCTTAAAAGCAATTCCTTGAATCCAAAGATAACATTAATCATAAGATAAACAGATTTTGATTTCAGATTTTGAAAAGTTTTCAATATATTCGCTGTCAATATATTAGTGAAAAATAACTCAATTGTTTGAAAGACTCGATTATTAAAACTAAACCAAAATAAGTGAAACAAACATTGGTTTTACTGTACAATAGATCAAATGTTTTATCAGTTATTCAAATCTGCTTTTTGTCTCTTTTGGAGGGCTTGGGCTAAGTCTGTCTTAAGTGCTTCGCGTTCTTTCTGTTCGGTCAATGAGTTGACGGATCGCAAACCGTTTAAAATACTGTTAGTTTTGCCGAAATATATTTCATTTAAAGTATTTCGGATTTTGTTTTCCATATCCTATTAAAAGTCAGTTTTTCAGACATTCATCAGACAATCGAAATGATATCAAACCTCAACCATTCTTCCTATGTTAGCGATGTGTGGATTGGTTTCGTTGACAGTATTATCGGCCTCTATCTGTCGGGTGAGACTACCGCCCAAATTCATGGTACCTGAGCTCTGTTTATTCGTTTGCAACCAAAGCATAACAGTTGAGGTGAGTTTGTAGTGAGCGTTACGTCCACTCGACTTCTCCTTTAAGTCAATCAAATGAGTCATTTAATGGTAAGTGGGCTCCAAATACCTGGACTTCTACGACATGAATCGAATCCCAACAACCCTTTATCTTTTTGGATCCGTCACCGGCTTTCTTAATGAGGATGACTCCCGCAAATCCGTGATCCAAATCCCATAAATAGACTGAAGAGACGCCGCCCTCGAAATACATTTCTCGATACTGATCAAAGGCCTGATTGGCGTCCACTTCTAGTTGTCTTAGTTTATCTGAAGGCATGGCTCCGTCTTCTAAGGGTGGGTCGTATTTGTTACTCCAGGGAGACCTTCAAATCAATCATAGTATTGAAGCGACGGAGGAAAGCCGGATGTCATACCTATAGGAGTCTCCGTCACGATTGTAATCACACAGCAAATAGTCGCGACCCGTTTCTCGATCTCTGGCGATCTTAAGAGGCTGATCCACAGATGACAATAAGTCTTCACAAAGATTGGGCACCTGTTTCACAAACAGATCATTAATGGCAGTTCTAATGGACCGACTAATTGCAGACCAGATCTATTAAATCACTCAAATTCTTTTCAATCTGTTGAGGCGGTAATCGTCTCATCAGATCCAATGCGTGATCCAACTGTTGTTCGCTCTTCATATTCAACAAAATATTGATATCAGTTTCAATTCAATACAAATTGCAAATAAAGAACCGGCTATTTGCCCATTAACTCAATTTATATTGCTCAAAATATTACCATTTTATTGTATTTGAAGAGAAATGAATAGATTGAGTGAAAATATGATCAAAAAAAGCAATTAATTTATTTAATTGAATGTTTTGATGACTAAAGAGATAAGTGATTAAAAGCCTCCCAATTATGTCAATACTGTTTTGTCACCACTTTATTCAACCAAACTCTTCACAAACACCATATTTTCCAGAGAAGGCAATCACTCATTTCCCACTCATAAACATCGTTACCGACAAATATTGGCTCTTTGTTTTATAATATTTACATCATATCAGGTTCTAATCTATGTTTAAAGAACTTCTATTTGACTAGTTACTATTTTCCCGATAACACCTCATATTGAAGACCATTATTTTACTAGCTTATACTATTTATTTCATCGAATACTTCCCATTAGTATTTATAGTGTGTTTGTCGAAACTAGATTCACTAATTTTTTCCAATTTTCTCAATTTATTAGCTATTTGATTAGGTAACGAAAAGTTATATAAGGATTGATAGTTAAGTTGCACTTAGACTTGCTAGCTCAGGTTATTTCAATGAAAAATTTTTAGGAGCTTAAAATAGAAAATTCGCAAATTTAAACAATGGTGAAAAATATACTAAATTTGGTACTAATGTAAAAGAGAAATTTATTTTAGTGTTATGCGTGGCTAAGGGTTATTTTGTCCTTTAAATGATAGGCTACATTTGGTGAGAGTGCCATTTTCGGTTTTTGTCAAGTGCCCTGTTTAGCTCTTATTCAAGTTATAATGCTAAATTTTCCGATGCCGATTTTTTGGCCGCCATTACTAGAAAATTTTTGAAGGGTGGGGGTCAGTTTCTCTACGTTTTTATGGGAATTTTTTAAACCTAGGAGGATAAATCACCAAATCTCGGACCTAGAGGGGATATTTCAGAAAATATCCCCTTGCAACCCCTGCTTATAAATCAGAAGTCAATTTTATAAATATGCTATCTTCAATAACATTTAAGAATAATCTAGGTGTCTTTAGTATTTAACAAATTTGCTTAGCTTCTAAAATATTGCCAAAAATATTTATATAAAAATGATATTTTGGTAAAATATTCATAATAAATTTTATCTGCCCACTGTTCTTTGAATAATCATATTATCTTGTAAATGTCTTTATATAATTTAATCATTTTTACAGTGTGGGTCATTTAAATTGTTTTTCTTTAATAACTGATATTATCCCATCTTTAATTAAAAGTATAGTCATCGGGAAATATAGGTATATAGCGATATATGGCTAATGAAGGGTTAAATTAAAAAAAAAGTTTCATTTTCCCACTGTTACCAATTTAGTCAACATTTTCAAATAATTCCCAATTTTGCGAATTCATGGATTTTGTTCCTGAAATAAGGCATAATTTCAATCAAAAGATAGTTATTTAATGTGGATTTATGCAAATTTAAAAAGAAATACCAATGAATTAAAAGCAAGGGGTGCAAGGTCCGTGACCCTAGGGGGGATGATGGCTCATTTTCAGATCAAAATCTAGGGGATATAGGGTGTATATTTCAAAAATGGCGACCGGAATCTGCCATTTTATTGTTAAATGCGTTGATTTCCTATAATTTAAAGGGTTAATTTGCTTAATTAACTCACAATTGCTATTATTCAATTTACAATGCATAATTTCTTAAAATAAGAGACAAAATGGCCGACTTTTTGGCCATATGACAATATTTGGGTAGCCATTACTGAAAATGATGATTTTCAATGGGGTCAATTTATCTGAATTTTTATGGTGCAATTTTTTCTCAAACCTTCCTTTAGGTAAGGGAATAAAGAATAAAATCTCTGTCCAGGGGTAATTCGGAAATTCCCCTTGCACATTCCTCCTTTCTTCCTTAATTGCCTAAATTATCGGACACAGCCATAAGTTTATGGTTTGTTTGATTGTGTTTAACGTATGAAAATTTTATGAATTAATATATAATGCAGGGGTAGCCAAGGTCCGAGACATTAGGGGGGTATTAGAGGATGGTATTTTCTTAGATGGCGGCCGGAAGTACTACCGGAAACGGTCATTTTTGTTCCTTATTCTTGCCTAAATCCAGTTAAATTAAGCTTAATTTAGCTTAAATTGCCTTTAATTCAGTTTAAAT
>JAQIWP010000368.1:0-27627 GCA_034695525.1 Euzetes globulus
TTCGAGACCAGAGGATACTAGGTAATCCTAGGCGCACAGGCTATTTAAGACTGACGCTTCGGCGGACAGACTAACTTGCAATGAGCTAAACGGAGTTACGAATAACTTGTTTATTATAAAAAGCATGAAAAAGTGTTGTTTCGGACAACAGGTCCTTACATTTAGTGTAATATTTGACAACAGTTTTGAGTATATTTGAAAGTGTTTTTAATGTCTTTATTTTAATTATAATTAGTTGGAATTCTGATAAGTATTTCATTACTATATATTCTTCAATATTTTAAACATTGTTTGAATTTATGTTTAGTTTTAATTTGGTTTTAATTGCTTTTAAAGGCTTTAATTATGATCTTTATATTCACTGTTTGTACTTTGGAGTACGTGATGTGTACTCAGTTTGACTACAACTGACTGCAAGTTGTGTTATAAAACGTGTGGTCAGTCAGTGAGTGTTTGCTTATTGACTGAATGTCAGGAAAATACTTTGACAACTGAATAAATGTCAGTAACTTTTTAGTACAATTGCAATGACTACAAAATAATGAGTAAAATACTATTTTGTTTATTGTCTTTCGGCGGCTATGACCACAAAATTTATTGTTAAATGATATACTCTTTAGCCATTCCTATGACTTGCCATAAGACTAGATAACCCCTAGCATAATTTAAAATGAGCAAGTGAACATTTAACAAATTATATAAGCCCTAAAAAGAATGCGATTTACTGAATTTAATGACTGAGCCAGGAGCTTTTAATTCGTTTACTGATAAATGTTAATATTAATTAATTTTTGACATTGAATTTGATTAACAATTTTGATAAAAACAAAGTTAATTAGTAATCGTATAAAACGAATATTTCCTTCAATTCAACAGAAAAAGTAGTGAATATTTGAAACCCATTTGTTTTCTAATTTCAAATAACATGAATCACAAACAGGTTTTCATTAAATTTATAATTAAATCGATTTCATTTACACCCATCAAAGTTAAACATCTTTTCCTTCTGGTCTCACTTTAGAAGACTATGGACAGACTGACACTCAATTATATGTAAACAATAAAAAATTATCATTAAATAAGCATTTAATGAATTTATTTCACAAAAACTGATTGAAAAAATTGTATAAAAATCAATAAAAATAATTGGAATTCAGAGAAAAATTGAGAAACAAATAAACTCTTTGTAAAGAAAATCATAACTCATATAAAAAAGTGCCAAAAAATGTAATCCTTTGGAATAGATTTGGACAACAATTCAATTAATTGAATATTAATTATAATTAAATATACTTTGAATTGTTTTGCATTTAAAAACCCATAGCTTTTAAGAGAAGTCTCTGAACGCAATGTTCAGGCGCTGAGAACAGACTCGATGTCGGCCACCATTTTGGAGGGCGAAGAGGTCGGTGCGAAGCGCTTGACTGCGAGCCCGTCGCGACTAATTAGGAATTTAGTGAAATTCCACTTGATGAAGTTGCCCATAAAGCCACCTTGCTGCGACTTCAACCACTTCCACAATGGGTGAGCATTGTCTCCGTTGACTTCCACTTTGCTGAAGAAGTCATACTTTGCGCCCTTCTTCTTCGCGAACTCTTTGATGTCGACCTCACATCCCGGCTCCTGATTCATGAACTGATTGCAGGGAAAGGCAAGTATTCGGAGACCCTTTTCCTCATATTTGTCGTACAATTCGTTGAGTTCTTTGTAGTGAGAAGTAGTGAATCCGCAATTGGACGCCACGTTTACCACAATCAGAGCATAGCCTTTGTATTTCTCGAGCGACACGTCGTTGCCATCGATGTCTTTGGCGGTGAACTCGTAGATAGTCTTCGGTTCACCGGTTTTTTCCGATCCATTCGTTGCCATCGTTTGACTGAAGAACAAGTAGTGAATAACCACTGATGTAATCAACAATAATATCGATGCGATTGAAGCGATTGAACGGAAACTCATATATCGTCTGATAATCTGATTTGTAAATCACTTAAATCTGAAAAGATATCGATTTTTCAGTTGAGTCGCAAACTATTGTGTCAATCGTTGCACTTTTATCCGAGTAGAAAATTGGTACCAAAATAAAGAAAATATTTTGTTGAATAAATGATTTGGTTAATGCGTTAAATGATTATATCAATTATATATCAACTGTACGGCTCAACCCTGTGTGTTGTGGTACCAATTTTCTACTCCCATAACACTTCTACACTAAATGCCATTCAAATAAAACGTTATTCAAAAGAAATTTTTATTTTTGTAACGATAATAAAATTCGTTTGGAAGCATATAATTTCACTTTTGACTGTTTGAACGTCGGGCTGACCTTTTTGGACAATTGGCCCTGACTCTGGTCGGCCACATGTCATTACGTAAGACAAAAAGTTGAAACAATAAAAGTTTAATAAACCATTTCTTTTGTTTACATATTTTTATAATCCAATTGAAAGTTAAAACAATTCATTCGGTTTTCGATTAATTAAATAATGAAATCAATTAATGGCTTTCAATATAAGATAAAAATCAAAGAATAGAAATGAAAACATTTAGTAAGATATCAAAAACGACGGTAAAACTACTTTTTGCCCGACTTTTTGATGCCACCGCCGACCAGCGGTCCCTTTTGTCCGGCTTTGGCGGCCATTTCTTTAATCTTCTTCTGTTCCTCCTGTTGTTTCTTCTTGAACTCGACGTCTGATTCATCCATTTCTGATTTGTCTTTCTTCGGCTGCTTTAAAGGCTTCTTTTTGCCACCTATTGGCCCATAAGAGCATTGGATCAGTTCATAATAAACAATTAGATGTCTTGACTTACCTTCTCGTGAAGACATATTGAATCAATTGAGTGATGTCTGAATCAAATCAAACGCTTTGCAAATTATCGACTGATCTGAATGTTCTCAAAAGTTAGTTCATATAAAACGTAACAAATATAAGGGGTGGAGAAGAAAGACACAAACTGTCAGTTTAACGAATACTACCATTGTATTATCAACATTCTTTTCTATTGCAAAAATTTGTGGTGTGAATATGATATCTTGCTCTTTGTATCATATCTGAAGTTGTTAATGCAATTTAAGCAATCACAATTAAAATTTTACTCTTTTTATTATTACATTACGTTATTCATGTAAATCTCAAACCTCTTCTTAACCAAACCTTAGGTTTGAAAAACGTAAACAAATGTCAAAAACAGTTACAAAACGAAAACTAATTGATTACGAAAGTGATGTCGAATCAGGGGATGAGACGGATAAGCCTAAGAAGACGTTGATAAAGAATGGCGCCGATGACAGGTCGCGAATCTGTCCATATCTGGACACTATTGACAGGGGTTTATTGGACTTCGACTTTGAGAAACTCTGTTCCGTGTCTTTGTCTAAAATCAATTGTTACGCGTGTCTCGTCTGCGGGAAGTACTTCCAGGGTTTGTACAGTAAAGTTGACATCAGTTAAATTGAGTAACAGATGATCTTCTGTACCATTCAGGTCGAGGTATCGGAACTCATGCGTACATCCATTCGGTGTCTGTCGGACATCACGTGTTTCTCAATTTGCATTCTTTGCGGTTCTATTGTCTGCCCGACAACTATGAGATCATTGACTCCTCTCTCGATGACATAACATATGTTCTTAAGCCGACGTTCGCCAAACTGGAGATCCATGGCTTCGATTCGAGCGACAAGTACTCTATCGCTTACGACGGGACGGCATATCTGCCCGGAATCGTCGGCTTAAACAACATTAAACATAACGATTACTGTAATGTCATTCTTCAGTCGCTATCACACGTTCCGCCGCTGAGGAACTACTTCTTAAGGGAAGAGAATTATGTGAAACACATTCGCCGAAAGTCTGGCTCCGATTATAATTCACTATTAGTCCAGCGTTTCGGTGAACTGATCCGAAAGCTATGGAACGCCCGTAACTTCAAGGCTCACGTATCGCCGCATGAAATGCTTCAGTCGGTTGTTCTCTCGTCGAAGAAGAAGTTTCAGATCACAGAACAGGGTTTGTAGTCATTACGAAAATAGACGTTTGATTTAAACTGATTTATCTGAACAGGAGATCCGATCGCTTTCTTGAGTTGGTTTCTCAATACTCTTCATTTGGCACTAAATGGCAGTAAAAAAGACAATTCTTCGATAATTTACTCGACATTCAGGGGTTCAATGAAGACTTATTCGCGAAAAATCATTCCAATCGACAAAAATATTGACGAAAAACTTCAACTTATGCTTAGAGACGAATACCAATCGAAGTGCGAAGAAAGCAATTTCCTGTACCTGACTCTGGATCTGCCGCCGCCCCCACTCTTCAAAGACGAGTTGACGGAAAACATCATTCCTCAGGTGCCGTTGTTTACCATTCTATCGAAATTCAATGGCGTCAATGAAAAAGAGTATAAGACTTACAAAGATTCGGATCTGAAGCGCTTTGAAATCACATATTTTCCCAATTATTTGATTCTTTATATCAAACGGTTTACAAGAAATACATTCTTTTTGGAGAAGAACCCAACGATTGTCAACTTTCCCATAAAAAATGTCGATTTGACTGAACTGTTGGCCCCGGAGTTCAGAGATAAGCAGAAGTGTGTCTATGATCTGATCGCTAATGTCATACATGAAGGCGAACCGGAGGCCGGGAAAGGAACTTATCGTATGCATGTCTTACATCGGGTGAGACCTCACTCTTCCTTTTGCTATTTGATTATTAAGTCATTTAATGTATTGTCTTTTATTCGGGGTTTAGGGGACGGGTAAGTGGTTTGAAATGCAAGACCTTCACGTGTCGGAGATATTGCCACAAATGATCACATTATCCGAGGCTTACATTCAGATTTGGGAACGAAAAGAATCACTCGATTGACTCATAATTTGTTATTTTAATAGTTTTTAAATATTTAATTAAAATCTATTTGAGTGACAATTAATTTGAATTCTTCTGATGAATAAAAATTTCAAAAAAACTAATCATTCAAACAATATTTTATAAATTATTATTATATCAGCATATTTTTCAGGACATAATTGATAATAAATTGAATAAAATATTGATTACAACCAAAGAATGTCAAAACAGATACATTATAACCCGTTTCTAATTTACATCCTCTGAATATCTTTATTGTTGACATTCCATTGAATTTACTGTTAATTCAAAATTAGTCAATCATTTCATCAGAATAACATTATATTATAAACAAAAGACGACAAAAATACTGATACGGTATAACTCGGTTTTAAACTCGGTTTGTATCCTTTTAATATCATTAGAATTGCTTACATTTCATCCCATTTACTATCGAATGACTCAAAATTCTTCGATTATATCATTGCATCCGTTTTTCGCCAATGATTTTGATATTTCAGATGACATCCAAATAATTTAGTTTTAATCAAAACAGGAATTGAAATCAATTAGTGTTGGATTCAATCAAAACAATTGTCTCAACGCATAACTCAAAAAAGTATAAGTTAGAGATGACATTGATTTTCACTTCACTTGTCTTTTGATTATCAAAGAGTTGTATTGAATTCTTCTTTTGAATTAATTTGAACTCAAATCAAAAGCAATTTTATTGTTCGCAATGTTTGCCTCCAATTATCTGAAGTTAGTTCTGATGTCAGGCTTTGTTCTGATGTTTGCTTCGAATTCGTTTGAAAGTAAGTCTTATTTTTCGATATAACTCTAATAATTTTTTAAACCTCATCAGAACCATTGGACGACACTCGGGAGGGCAGATTATCCCAAAATGGCTGCCGAGATCGTCCAGAAATGTCGTGGTCAACTTTGGCTGAGCCAGAAGTGACTGAACCGACTTCTGTGTCAACGTTAGCCGAACCCGATTTGTTGACCACTGTGTCGACCACTCGTTCGGACGACAGAACTGTTTCAGTCTTTGAGCCGGAATTCGAATAAAAGGTTTCACTAAAAGTCATTCAATCGCTTTCTTTCTCTACTTCTCTAATTTAATTTCAATTTAAGCGTTTATGTATGTAATTGATTTATAGACAAAAAGATATATAACAACGATTCGACAATTTATTAAATAATGAAAAATATCTTAAATGTTAATTCAGACTAAGCGTTAATTTTTTGGTCTGAAATGAAGAATAAATGTCAACTAAAAGCTCACCCAACGGTTCCACACAATGGAATAAATAACTGCTCCCGACGTGAACGTCGGCTTCTGTTGAGTCCTGTCTACTATACTAACGATTGAATGCATCAAAAAGTTATGATTAGTCGCTATTCCTTTCAAACCAATATTTAATTAACACTCGATGTGGGAGTTTTTCAGAGCGACTGCCGGACCTCTGATCAAATTTTTGACTTTTATTTGGAACTTTGAATGCTTGAGAACTTCCAATAAAGAGTATACTCTCTGAGCGGTTATTAATAACTAATACCTGAGTGGTGTCATAAATTCTTTAAGTGGCTTTTCAACTGATCTAGAGTTGATCTGATTTTATTGTGTTATTCGGTTTTAGTAGTTAAACTTGTATATTTTTCATTCACATGAGCTACTATCGATTCTCATGGTGTACAAGCTCGTTTAGCAAATTAAAAATGTTAAGCCCTAACAGAAAGTCTGAGACAATAACTTGGACTTGAAAGGCAGAGCCGCTCCAATCAAGCCATCAAAAAGGAGGTACTAACTCACTTCTAAGAGAACACACATACACACACACAGACCACTCCACTCCAACAGTACACAAACCACTACAAAAGTATTAGTATTCGGATGCAAATCAAACAAGTGTTCAGAACATTACGATTGTGTTATTCACGGCTTTTTCGAAAGACTTTTCTTATGACTTCACTTAATCTGTGATATTGTTTTGACAATCGATAGCATTGAATCTTTAGTTTTGATTTTATTCCGTTTCCAATGGATTCACATAACATCTTAAAGATAGTGGGTCTGAATCCAATGTCTGACACCCGATCCAGGCTAGAATATATTGACACAAGTGACGGATATCCAACTAAAATGCACCTGCTCGAATCTGAACTTTGGAAAGAGTTTCACAGAAAAACTAATGAAATGATTGTCACCAAAAGTGGGCGGTATGTATCAATGTCTTTGTTCTAACAACTGAACACGATAACTATTTTATTTCTCTAAATCTTAACAAATGTATTTCAACTAAATTTAGAGCTCATTTGAATCTTTTCCTATTTTTGTGTCAATAGTCGTATGTTTCCAGTAATTAAACTTAAAGTGGATGGTCTCGACCCGCGCGCCATGTATTCTGTGTGCATAGAGTTCGTTCAAATCGGTACTCATCGATGGAAATACATGAATGGTGACTGGGTGGCGGGGGGAAAGTCAGAGCCAGCGCCGCAACAGTCCCAATCAGTGTATGTTCACCCGGATTCGCCAAATTTTGGCGCCCATTGGATGCGGGAATCGGTTTCATTCTCCAAAGTCAAGCTCACAAATAAGCCCAACGCCCAAACGGGTCAGGTACGCAAAGAACAGGTGCTGGACAATTCTTAATTGACATTAAATAAACTATGTTTTTCTTCGCTAATGTTTTCCTTAAACTTTTGAACTAAACTTTTGTCTACTAATTAGGTTGTGTTGAATTCACTGCACAAATATGAGCCTCGCGTTCACGTAATACGAGTCGACAGTCAGGAAGACGGCGACAAAATATTTACTTATCGCTTTCCAGAGACTCAGTTCATCGCAGTCACCGCTTATCAAAACGAAGAGGTCTGTCCACTAAACCCTATGTTTTTGCTTACAATTTAAACAAATACTTATAAGTGAACAGTCAAAGGATTACCAAAATTAATCGATTAATAGGAAAAATGAATTGATAACAAAAAATGAATGAATGCGTAAAATTGTAGACCAGGTGCGAGAAAAATAACTCTCATAAGAGTGTGTCATAAAATCGATAGTAAAGCCAATGAATTATCACAAAAATGCTATCAGTTATTAAGAAGTGAAGAAAAGCGAAAACATTGCTTTCGACTCTTGTTTCCTATTTTAATAAGATTTTCAGCTCTTTATTCACAAAATTCCCAATTATTAAAATCAAAAGCTATATCTAAAGTCTAGACCTTATGGATAGATCTTATAGACCTTAGGGATAATCTGAATAAACAAGGTATTATTTTGTGTGAATTAAAAGCAGACTTTTGGTGTCTAATGTGTACATAACCTGTTAAGGTAACACAATTGAAGATCAGACACAATCCTTTCGCCAAAGCCTTTCAAGACGCCAGAGAAAGACCAAATGACAATAACAACAATTTGACACCGAATATGGGCACCGAATACACGAGTCGGCTTTCAACTAGTAAAGTGCCTGTTAACGAGAGTCCCCATTCAGGCTCATCGCCCGGTACGACAAGCAATTGGTGCAATAATCCAAACATACCATACAACCAATCAGGCCTATTACCTAATGCCAACACTACATGTTTGGGCTCAAATAGTGGCTCAAGTCTGCACTGCGACCGTTTGGCCACTTTGAGGAGTCATCGCAACATACCGTACAATATCGATAGGACTCACATCAAGAGATCGCCATCGCCTTACAGTATGTCATAAAAAACAATTTTTTTGCTTCTTTCCTACTCTTTTCACTGCTTTTGTCATTTCACTAATTTTTGAATTGCTTTTGCAAATCATAATCAAACACAAGAAAAAAAAACTTAGTTTCAAAACAATAAATATTTTATACTATAATATAAATTATGAAATTCCACAAAAGATGATCAAGGGCTTAGGGGGTAGAGCTCAAATCTTTATGAATTTTTGAATTAGATTCCAGCTAAATAGATGCTGTATTCCAAGTGGTTATAAATGTAATCCTTTTTAATAGAAATCTAATTTAATAAGAGGAGTGTCAATGTAATTTTAGACAAAAGTACCCCATTTCTTGAAAGAGCAATTTGATTGAAAAATAAAGCTGACTATTTCGACTGTTCCCCCATTACTCTGGGTATTCCGCATAAAAGGCATTTTTCATGAGAACTCTCTTATTGTTTGAAAACTCAATGACAACCAGCAATAAAGTTTTTTTTCTAATTCTTAAAACTTTTATTAACTCCAATGACAAGGAAGAAGAAATTGCTATAGAATTACGATTATATACCCCTTGTATGGAGTTTATGGTGTTTTATAGTCAAACCTATAATATGATAAATATCTGTGCAATCGATTTGTTAGATATTAGAATAAATTTTCGATAAATTAGTGGAGAAACGGAAAGCGATTAATAGAAAGTGCTTTTTATCGATCATATGCTGTGTTGACGGCAACAGAGAAAGTAATGGACAGACAGAATGGCAGTAGGATTACTACTGATCTATAGCTTGAAGGATAACTGTTTAATATTGATGATGAAAATGGGCTATTTTGCGGCCAAATACAAGTATATTAAAGGAAATGGGCTAACATTTCACCTAAAAAGTTATTGGGAAAAAACGAGGGAATTATTTGGATTCAGAGATAAACACAATTCTTCTTAAGAAATATTTAATTGTATTTACTTAAGCGTAGGCTCAGAATTAATAAATTAATAAAAATACATAAATACTATAAGAATTTTATTGTAATACAAATAATGAGGAGTTATGTCGAAGTCGTCGGAGAAGAATAGGTTTTTGATTGGTATAATTGGTGGCAATGTTTCGGAGATTCAGCACAAAAAAGACATATCACTTGCATTTCTTTGCATAGAGTAATAAAACCTGTCTTTTATTTGTAGGTAAAGACAAGTGTATATCAATATAAAGTCAGTGTTGTGTGTGTTCTCTCATGTATTGCACTTTTGGACAAAAATTTTATTAAATTTTATGCCCTTAAGAAAACTGGAAAAGCGGCGGCACTTCTTCTCAGTACTATATTAGTCTATTAGACCTAATGACGCGTTTGACTGCATTTGTTTGGATTCTGGGTGGCAATGGGGTGGTCCTTAAGTAAACGTTTCCAAAACCATTACATACACACAACGACTAGGAGAGCTCCGGCACACAATTAGCTATAATACAGAGTATATTCAGTGCAAAAACAATTGATTCTACGATTCCTTTCCTTTTACATAAATAAACATTTCATTTAATATTTAATTTTCTGCAAAAAAGTCTTTTATTTTTTTTCTCATTCATTCAAATATTTGAAAAGCTATTATAGCCTTCATTTGGCTGTTTCTCTGCATTTTCTCAATATAATAACCTGTGCTCATATGACTCTATACTCTGATATAGCGCTGAACAGTTGCAATTACGAGCCCCTGACGGCTAATCCCCACTATCCCAGTTGGACACCTCAAGTGCAATCCCAGTCACCAGACTTGGTAGATCCCGTTTGGCAGTCGTTCGGCTCAGACGCCCAGACCTACCAGCAGAGTCTCTTCTCACTGCAGAAGTCTTCCTCATCTTCATTAGTGCCGATCAGCACATCGTCTGTCACCAGTAATTCGTGGATCCACGGAACCGATGCCAACAGCACTCACTCCCAGTTCACTTATCTAACAGAAGGCATACATCCATCAAATCATTCTTCTAATAACAACAACAACCAGACCAATGACTAGAACATTAACACCAGTGCCATATCACATAAAATAGCTGTCACTAACAGTATGTCCACTGATTTCCTCTTAATTTAATTATTTTTCATCTCAAACCTATTTTTCTATAAATTCTTTGAACATATTTTTGATAAAATATTTGTGAATATTTTGCATTTTTATACTTTTGGAAAAATGTTAAGCAATTATAGCAATTGGTCTCAACATTGATTACAAATAAACAGCTTTTCTAACATTCAAATGTCTGGACCTTTTTAGAGGTTATTGGAGTCAAAGTAATAACAATTTAATATATTTGAAGCCAACTTTCAAAGCGAACACATTTTTACAAACAATTAAATAAATGTAATTAAATTTGACTTCACTTCTGCCGAAAATGTGTAAATCATTGACTAAACGACTATTTTGTCAGTAGTTATAACATTAGCCATAAATTCATAATCAAGAAAAAGCAAAATCAAAGACCAGTAGGTATTCCAAGATATTACAGGCGTGAAAAATGAGAAATTACAATCTTTAAAGTTATCTATTCTGTCGGATTATCTGACCTTGCTTGAACTAAAGTTTATAATTAAATTTAGCATCGCCAAATATTACAATCAGTCGGATGGGAATACTTTTTTTATGAAGTGGCTCAGAGCACACACCTGTGCACCGAAGGATAATTTGAAACTTGTTTTAAAATGTTCACCACTTATGACAATAAGCAATAAATTAAGGCTTTGTCTCGGAAATTGAATTATTGTATAAGTTATTTGAAGAAACCGAAAGAGACGGAAGAAAAAACAAAAAATTCAAATATATATGTATTTGTACTTTGATTCAAAATATCCGGTCCATTCTCACAAAAACATTTATTCAAACGATTTGTTCGACAAAACTATTTGCATATAAATAATGGGTTTCATCGATTCTCACGCTCTGCATATAATAATGCAATCGAAAAGTAGTCAAAAATTAGTCATAAATATAATATTTTATTCATGGAATACAGATTTAACAGAAATTATCGAATTTTCGCTCATTTATTAGCTCCTGGTCTTTTAATTCAGGAAAAGTGTCGAATTGCATAACTCACCTATTCCAAGGATATGCTTCATTTAATCCAATATCTTTTTGAAAGATCCCTAAAAATTTACATTAGATTTTACTTTTTTAATCCTAGTTCATTTAAGTCAATTACTTGAAAAACTGAATAAAATTCTATTAAATGAATAAATAAAAACTTTAATAATAAAATATGAGAACAAAATGAGGGATAATTTGACAAATGGATAATAATAGTTAATAGCGAGGAAATATTTAAATTTTTTAATAGAATGCAATTTGTCCTGACTAATATGATAAATTTTAAAGTATTTTGTGCATAACTAAATAATTCTAGTAATACACAAATTAGACTTTTCATTCAAATAATTGATTAACCTTTGACATTCCAATAATGTTTCATTAGAACAGTTATCAAAGCTAAATGAATGAAAAATCAATGATAGCCTTCGAGGCATTTCACAGTTTGGAAGGGCTTTAAGTTAAGTCTAGTTTTAATCTAGAAAGTTTTTGGATTAATTTTGATTGTAATGAATGCGCGAAAATTCTGTTACAAAACAATTATTCAGTGAAAGAGTTTTTGTTAGGAATCGAATGGAAAACAGTTGTCAACAAAATTAAGACAAAATTAGATGACTTTTTTCGGTCGTTGCGGACATCAAATGACAAAATAAATGGGCATTCAGTCACTTATTACGTAATCCGAAGAGATTTAGCGTGGATATTATCCAGTGATTTAATATTGACTTATATCGTGGTTTCCCTGAAATTAGATTCGAGTAAAAATATATATTCTCTGATAAAAAAAGGTTGCCAATAATTTTGTTCAAAGAAACATCTATTAAACACATTATTCGTATACAATTGCAGACGAAAATTGTCAAAAACTAATGGATTGGATGCGAGTATTCAATTAGTGGCACTTCTAGTCAGCACTGGTGGCAGTCATCCATCTATGCTATCAGTGCTGACAACAAAAGCAAAGAAATTCTATTAAAACAGAATCGCATTCAATGATTGCATTCCAACAAAAGGAGAAAACTTTTGCCCAAAATTCAATTCAAGAAAAACTCTAATTAAACCCTACTTTTAGACACAAATATTCCAAACAAGAGATCAGAAATAAACGCCATTTTGGTAATAAATTCTGGATTAAGCATAATGGCTAGACACAATTTTAATTCAAATAACTGCTCCAAATGTCTTAAATCAATGTAAATTATTTACATTTTTTATCAAATTTAAAAACAACGAACATTTGAGAATAAGTATTTATATAAGTCAACAATCAATTAAAACATTTAGTTGAATCCTTATCTGAGCTCACAAAATATTTTTTAGCATGGTTAAAACACAAAGTAAAATTTTGTTAAACTATTTATGAGCACTGATTGCCCTTTATTGAATCATTTTAGAGCTTAAAAATAAATATTTGAGTCAAAAAAATTAGACCTAACGATGAATAATAGTGACGTGTGAGATGATCAAGAATATATCCATAACAATAACAGGTAACAGGGTTTCTCAGACATCTAAGGTAATTCTACCTACAAATTCTAAGAAGAGGTTTTAAATTTTCTATGAATTGATTATCGATTAAATCAGCTAGTCTCATTGGGAGACAATATAACCAGACTAAAAAGACAAGATCACGAAAATATTACAAATGAATGAATGAGTTCCATAAAAAACAATTGACGATCAGCTCCATTTTAGAAGTTTAATGTGAACTAGTAAATATTGGTCAAGATATGCTGAAAATCAAGAAGAATACTAGTCGTGATCAAGTAAATCTGATCACTCTATGGCAGAAGATTTCCCCAATGATTTGAGTTTTGTATCTAATTTTATATTTATCTTCTGATTAATTGAAAACTATTCTGTCATTTGGCACATGCTATTAATTTGTTGATCAAGTTAAGCTATTCTAATGAAAAATTGATTTCAATTTGAAAGATGCAACGACTGGATTCATTACAACGCATACAATGTTTAACAATAATTGTTGGAAACATATACGAAAACTGTGAGTGAAAAGGATTTGGAAATAATTATAAACTAATTAAGGCATAGATTTGAATGGAAAGAGAAAAGGCTTTTTCACAACAAAAGGATTCAGAAGAATTTGAATATCAAAAGCAATTTCAAAAGAGACGAAAAATTGAATGAATGTCTGAATAAAAGGGAAGAAAAATGTTTTTTTCCGATTCATTGCTTACATTCTTTTATTATTTGTGTTAAATTTAGTAGAATTTGAAGCGTAGGCGCCGTCAGAATCGACATTATTAGCGCCAAACGCATAAAAAGCCATAACTGGAACAGCACTGGGATCTGATGAGGGACTGACTATATCGTGATCAATGTAGTTGCTTTGCTCGCATCTATGGGCTGAGTGTCCGTTTGATGATGGCGGACAGCAGCAACAGCAGCACATGGAGGTCAGACAGCATGAGGAGGAACTGTTATCTTCATTTTCTGGATCGGACTCTTTTTGCATAAATGTTTGGGAAATTGTTTTCATTGGTTTTTATTTATTCGAGTATTTTATGTGATATTATTATTAAATTACTATTTGTGTTAATATTTGTTTTTTTCAATTCATACCAGAATTTCCTCGACTATAGACCATAAATAGGATCGGATTAATGAAGCAATGGGTGAGCGCGACGTGTAAACTAATCTCATATGTCAAAGACGTCTCCAGACCTGAGTTTGATTGACATTAGAAATAAATATTAGATACCTTTTACTTGTTTAACCAAAACAAGGTCAAAATAACATCTAATTGACCGCTATTTTTTGGACTAGTCTTCACATAAAATGAACATTTTGTTAAAGAAAAGAATAACCAAGAATGTAAAAGTCCAAAAAAAGGAATTGGATTAGATATCTATCAGACAAACTATTCTTTCTTTAATTCGCATTCTTCTGCCATTTCTGAAGATAATTCTGAAAACTCGTGACTCAGATGCAAATAAAGAGATTTCCTTAAATTAAAAAAAAAGTCCGTTTCTTTGAATTGTTATTTAGAATACCTTTCTCTCTAATTATTGATTAATTTTGAGTTTCCAGTATTTTCCCACAAACTTTAGTGGATTCAAATCAAGACAATAAATAGAATTTGAAAACAAAGTAATCCTATTAAAGAAATCAGGTCTGAAATAAGGATTAATTAGGGATAGTCTAGGATAGTGGTGCCAAAGACAAACCTGGCTGTACTAATGTGATTGTATACAACGGTCCCCAAAACAGAAGGTATGCGATCAAAATGATGACAAACATTTTCACACGAGATATGCCCTCATTTTCCAGGCGCTGCACATAATCATAAAAATTTCTTTGGTCCTCCTGTTCTCGGTCTGTCTGGACAGTCATCATTGTCGTCACAAGACTGGCTACACGCACAGCCTCTAAATTGGACTTGATTATGTCTCTGTACAGTTTACGCAAATGGATTGCCATCAGACCGACACACATCAGATTCACACTAATCCACAGCAGATTAAGCACATAGTGGCGCACAGGCCGGTACACCATCGGACACACATCTAGATGTCCGGTCGAATCCGTTCCACTGCCCAGAGCACCACTTAAAAACGTTGGGCCCAAATTGATGGTCAAAGAGGCGAACCATATGATGAATATCCCGAATATTATGCAATAAGGAGAGTCTCCGTTCTGTATCTCCTGGTTGTGATTAATATTCGGGTTTTCCATCCAATAGAGCTCTCGCTGTCAAATAAATAACATTTTTTAAATGAAATTTATTAAAATTTATTCTTCAGTTTTATATTTTCCAGCAATTTATTTAAATCTATTTCTTCGATCAGATTCTAAAATAAAATTTTAAACTGATTTTCGTTTTATTGAATTCCGGAAATTGGTTTAAGAGTTTGATATCTTAGATATTTATTTGTATTCCGTCTGAAATATGAACGCTTAAGAGCTTAAACACTAGAATACAAGTGTTTTTTTTGTTATACCAGTTCTCATAATTCAAGAATATTCTGTTACGTTGAGAGTCGGCATAGAATTTGTGCTGAACTGCAAGAAAAACAAATAACGATTCTGTCCTCTGTTCTACTCTATTCTCAGATGTCTTCAGAGGACTGAACATAGAATTCCAAACACCAAAACACATTTGACTTTCAATAAAGCGAAACGAAGGAACAGAATATTGTCTAATAAGTCGTTGGAAGCTCTGAATTTCCGCTTTATTTTCGAAACAGAGACTTGAGTTCGACTTTTTTCTTCTTCTTTCGGATATGAGTTTGTTTTGTCTGTCTATATGTCAGCTGCAAATGTTATCCGCAGTTCACATATTTTCATCTCTGTCTCAAACAAATTGCTTTTTAAATGTTCCATTTCGACAAAAAAACAGTACATAAAAATGTCAACAAACAGACATTTTATCGTATGGGTAGTGAGTGGACATAGATTGTTGATATGCCCAAGGCAGACAATAACTCAATGATGAACGACTGACAGAATGCTAGCATTTTTCAATCAAATGCAAATGCTCATTCAAATTCTGTCCTCCAGTCATCGTTTAACTAATCGATTATTCCCAAAAATATTCCATTTATTTTGACTGATAAATCCGCAAATGTCCTAGACTGTCAATATAAACAAAAATGACTGATGACTCAATTTTTAGCCATTTTTTTAAAACGAGCTAGCTGATTAATAACTTCTTCTTATTATTTGTTTCAAATGCAATAAGAGCGACCACCTTGGCTATTTTTAATTTAATCAAAGCTACAAAACGACTGGAAAAATTGAAAGGAAGGAAAAATATTGAATGAAAAGAAAAAGAATTAGAAGTTTGCGAAACGAAAATTGAAAAAAGGAAATGAAAAGAAAATTCAATTGAATTTTTCATATTTTGTGGTAAGAAATGATGAGTTTGTACTCAAACTAATGTATAGAACTTCTGACGGAACAGAAAATTAAATTCTGAATATAAGAAAAAGTAAGATAAAAATTGAATACTTCTTCAAATTTGATCAATTGCTTGGGCACTGAATAGACTATTCGCAGTATTATTACGATAATAACCCGAAATGAAAAACTGAAATTAAGTGAAGAACATTAGTTGTGATCGTTATTTATATAGGAATTAGATATAAATCAGATATTAGTTATCAAATATGAGATCATATTCCTCGGGAACAACAATAGACTAATTCAAGTGATATATTTTCTCTTAACCAATATATCAAAAAAGATACAAGCAGAACCAGAGTAGGCCAGACTATTGATTAATGGATCAATTGAAAGGATATACTGTACTCATACTTTCTGAGTACTGGTTTTAATGTATTTGATCCGAGAGGAGCTCACCATTCAATATAAAGGCATTGTTGAGGTCTATCGCTATTCACCGCTTTAGACGTATAAATTGAAAAATATGGCCAAGATAGCATAGAACAGGTACATCAAGAAATAGGCGACACATATTTAACCAAGGAAAGGGGTTTGTGTATGTGTGTGTTTGCTCAGTAAAGTGGGTTAACATATATTCATTATATGCTTTCAAAATATATTTTCGAAAAGGTATTAAAGACTGTGAAAGGGATTTGAGGCGAATGTGTAAAATTGATAACAATATTCGCCGATATCTTAATCTTTTCCAACAAACTTAAACCCAATTGAATTTATTTAATATATTTAATATGACATCAGTTTTGAGCACTAAGAAAGGGTATAACCACAGGTGAAATCATTAGAAATTCATGTTTTTATATAGCTTGAGGGTAATTTTATATTGTGCCAGTTACTATTTGAATCGCCAAAATTTATTATTCAATTACAAATTTTCTGAATGGTTCTAAATAAGTGGTTCATTTGAAAGGGCATTTTATACATGTATATAAAACTGTTCTGGCCATCTGTGTGATTGAGGAAGGGTGACAAAAAATCCTCAAAAGACTAAAAGCTTTAACTCAAACATTAGCTCCAAGAACATCAAGGATACGGTTTTTCCTAAGATTAATGGAGAAGACCTACACTTTCAACCAAAAGGGAAACTGAATTCTAACAAATGATTTAAGCAATCGATTCAATTCACTTATTTCTAAATTTTTTTATTCAGTTTTTGTCGGTCCATCTTGCACATTCCAGATAAATATGAGTCCAGAATTCTTGTGCTTTGAATACTATCACTAATTCCTAACTTAAATAAAGAATTATAAAGGAATGAGTGGAAAGTGTATTCATTGCAATACAAATCGATGTCATCCACAAGAGATGTGCTCTGTTCTGATGGAAACAAGGCAACGAATATGGAGAGAGAATATGTTTTGGTTAGATTGCAAATACAGGTCTAATTGGATTTGATATGAATGATGTAAAGGCAGTCTTTGATTCAGTCGAGCAATCAATAAATTGCCAACAAATCAATTCAAATAAAGTGTCTCACTATGGACACAAGGCAGATTCTATATCCCAGACACTTACTAGTGTAAATCTTTCATCTAGTCAGTTTATCTAGTAAGTTTACATATTGAAATTCGCTCCAATGTTTAGTAAATAAACAGGTTAACCTATCGAATACACAAACTTGTAATGAAAATATATTAAAGAATATGTTTATAACTCATCCATCAGAACAATATTGGAAATTAAATCGATTGTACAAATGATGAGGAAATTTCGCAAAATAAGCAAAACGTATTTTGAAATTCTTCAGCCCTTAAGGCATTTGATTAGAACTTTCAAATCTATTTATTTTTGAAATTTCATTAAAATTCAAAAGAAATTTTTTGCAAACTTTTCAAAATAGTTCTAATGATTTGTTTGCTTTTTTAAAATTCAAATTTTGCTGAGCATTCAGTGTTAAAAAATTCTCCATCTTTTACAGGGATACAAAAATTGTGAATATAAAAAGGATCATGAATAAGAGAAAGACTAAAATCAAAGGCTTAAAATTTATACTAAATTTGGTGCAAATTCTTTAGGAAAAGGAATTTCTTTTGAATGTCTTCACGAAAAGACAGTTTTTCAATAGCTTCAGAATATAAGTAAAGTAAATGAGTTCCTAAGGTTATTACCGGTTGAAGTTGAGCTGAGCCGAGCACTCGTCCCAGTTGTTCGTGTTCTGGAATGATGGGCGCGTCGTTGATCAGGCAGGTCAGCATATTGACTGTCGAAACGGTCACCAATAAAAGGAATGCCGTGTCTATAATCGAACAACGGGACAGACGTTCGCACATCATAACACTAAAGGCCAGAGGAATCAAAAGCAAAGCTCTGCCTAAATCTACTAATCCCTGATGTAATAGCAATCCCTGAGACCAACTGTAAGACAAAAAAGGAAAGATTAAAACTTTTTTAAGACGTGTTTGCAATCATTAAACAAAAATGATTCCACAAATCAATAGTTAATTGAATTTTTAGCGAACTTTTGGGAATTGACAGACAAGACTTAGTGGGCACTGAATGTGCTCTCAATCGCAACCAACAGATTAACAAAATAAATATTTTATTTATTTATAAACTTATGTTTAACAGACAATTAGGAATTCATTAATATTTTCATCAATTAATAAACAAAATGGGAAAACGGCAAAAGTATCAGAGGTCACGCAAAACAATAATCAAATAGACAAGTGGCTTCAACTGTATCAACCGAGTAGACATGACATGAAAAATACATTTCATCCAGTTTTTAACAATGTAATTTATCTGAACTTGTTCATTAATGTATTTGTCATGTAAATATAATAAATTATGACTCATAAATCATGATGAATTTTTGAAACTGACATTAATTAAAAATGAATTTTTAATTTTTCGTAACATTAAAAATTCCGACAAATTGGTAAAATTTAGCCGAGTCTCAAAAACTGTATCATCATGCTTTTATAATAAAATGAAATGATTTTTTTGCTCAAAATGTACAGTTTGTTACTTCTTATACAAAGGTAGTCAAACATTGACGAAACTGAAATCATAAATCAATAACCTATTATTCGCAAGTTTTAAGACTTAGCATCAGATTAGGCCATAAGATAGTGAAAGATAGTTTAAGGAATGATCATATTTCATATTAGTGATCACAAGCTCCAACACTTTCAGTTTACTCTTTTTAGGTTTCAAAATATGTACATTTTTCAGTATCGTGCTCAATTTCCCCAATTTTTCCCGAAAAATAGTTATAAAAAGATTTATTCTAGAAAATTCTAAAAACAACCCTCTACCCTATAATCCCATACTAGCTGAGCTTGACCATTTCTGTCTCAAGTTTATTAAAATTGTTGGAATAAAAGAGGTTCGGAAAGAGTAAGCGAAGTGACATTTTTGAACAAAATGGCTGCTTTAAAATTCGGTCAGTAATTGACATTCAGTGGTAGACTTGTATTCAAATAATTTCAAAGGATATACAAAAGAAGTGCATAAATATTTTGACACAAAAGTGACATTTGACAGCACAGACAGCTATTATTTGACACTCGAAATACTGATTAAATTACTACCAAAAGCATTCTTGAAAACTACGTAATCAGATACCAAGAGCAAAAATCCATGTTAGATAAAACTTTTGAATCCCTACTGCCCCTGGTATTAAATTAAATTTAAAAGACAGAAGAGGACAAGTAGTGGGAGCAGATTCTCCTTGATTTAGAATATGTTCCAGGAAAATATTAGACTATTCAAGGTTTGAAAATGAATGGTAATTAAGCGAAATTCCTCAATATTCCCCTGATCTTGTATTTTGATCTGGTCACAAAAAGGTCAGATTCGGAGGACTTTACTTTCAAATCAGTACATTTAATGACTGGCAGAGAAGTGCATTAATTTTGAATGTCCAATATCTATGGCCTCTTAGAGTATTTAATGGGTGCAGATAAACATGAAAGGTCAGGAATGACCATTTGATTAATGCTGTTGAGGAATAAGGAATAACGATTGCATTCTGTGTTTGCCGTTTTGTATTCTGATCCGTCACTGACCAACATTTCTCACTTGAATTCCAGTTCCTTTTGCACTTAAATTCATATCTAAGTCATAACTCAGTTTCAAACGTTTTATAGTAGTTTTGGGATTATATTGCGATTAAAACTGAATTTTAGATAAAGTGTCAAATCGTTTATCAAACGTTTGATGAATGAGTGGCGAAACTAAACAGAAATACGTTTTGCGGACCACAAGAATGTAGTGATAACTAAATACTGACCAAACAGTTATCGATTGCCGGAGAAAATCAATAGTCATTCAAATGCTTTGGGATCTTCACTATTGAATATACTAACGAATCAAATCATTTTTCCGAATACAGATCTGTAAATCCAATTTCAACATAAATTTGCCAAAATTTTGCCAAAATCATTTTACAAATCAATACATTAAAGAGGCGAGGATTCCTAAAACGCCCCAGTATATCTATTTTTGGAAAGCTGTTGAAATGCGTGACAAATAATTTACTCTTATAAGTTTCTTATAAAAAAATATAGCAAGAATTGTTGCATGCAACATCAAGGTAAAACAAAAATGGTTTAGAGTCAATGAATATATATAATGTAAACTGTTTTGAATATTTAAAAATTGATTGTAAATTTCCAAAATAAATATAATTAAAGGGTTATGCATGGCAACATACAAAAAGGAGCTTGCTCTTCTAAATTATAATTTATAAAACAAGGAAGAAGTGGCAAGAATGAATCATTCATTATTATTAATTCTATAGAGGAAACGAATCGGTATGAAATGTGAACCGATTCTCTGGAATAAGGCTCACAAATAATATAAAAGAGTATTCAATCGCTTAATATTTAATAAGATTTCCATTAGATTAAAGTAAAAAAAAAATCTCATTTTCTCAGAAGTGTTTTAATAAACGAATTGTAATACAAGAATACCATCCCTTATGAGTGCTTAAAGCAATCCGATTGGAGTGAATTTAGAAGAGAGACAGAGAATAAGAGTAATCACATTCAAGAATTCATTTATATTACTTCAAATCATGTGTTATTTGCCAAGAATTCTCAACTGTGAAAATTCCGGTCAGTGTTGCGCAAACAATCCGCAAATTGGCCCTGTTAATTATACGCATATTTTGTCTAAATATTTATCTTCCGATAATATCATTACGTTTATCATTAAGAGAATACCAGAATTTCTATTGAATTTTGGGATAAATTTATTCGAGAATATTCACATAAGACAATCGTTTTATCGGTTAAATTATTTTAGTCTTGCCCTCAAAATTAACCAAATTAAATCAGGCTAAGGTTTGCCACTTGCCCACCACTGAGAGCCAGTTGGAAAGCATTCGTGTAATTAAGGCATTTATATTGATCTTGGATTTAATAGGAAAATATTTTGCATATAAATAATGTTCAGACGTGTTTGTAAACGGAATGACATTCAAATATATGAATAATTGAATTGAATTAAAATGAGGCAAACCTTTTGTGGTATCTCTTCAGTGGTTTTTTCACAATAACTAATAACATGAGAAGCAAATTAGTGACACAACCGATCGATGCGATTGTCAACAGTACAGCCACTTCTGTTGTCTCTGACGGGTGACAGACCGGCTCATGTCGTATAAAAGTTTCATTGGTATTGAATGTTGAGCCGATACCGATTCCTGAGCCACCCAGGCCTCGAACCGGCACGTTTTTAGCCATTGGTTTGAGCCCTGGATAAGATGTGAAATGACAATATTACTTGACTACAACTGATTATATACATCCTTTATATGACTCGATAGGCATGCGCTAAAACTTTCAACTCACAAAAAGTTGCATGATAATTTTGTATTTTCTTTTAAATTCTATTTCCAATTGAGTTGTTTAACAAAATGAATTGTTTTAATTAAAAAATTCAATTTGCAAAACAATAGAACATTAGTTTAATGAAAATTTAGAAAGATTACCTGTGTGTCTGACAAGCAAATAAAGAGTCAGTGCTCTGATGTATGTCTCAAATAGATTTAAAAGGAGAAAGATTTCAATTTCTAGCACTCGAAACGATGGATAAAAGTACGAATCCAGACTTCAATTGGCAGAACCTTGCATTGAATCCCAAATAAGAGAGCATTCAGAGCATAGAATGCATGGCACAGGTCTACATCTCAGGTCGATTGATAAACAGTTGCGAGGATTTTCTTCTATTCTGAAGTATACATAAATTAATTTAACAGTTTTGTGTTTCTATTCTTTAGGTCGGCTCCAAACCTGACTCGAATCAGCAAATCAATGGATGCAATCAAACGGCTTAACTGAAAGTCAAGCACATATATAAACAGTGATTCCTCAGGGAAATTGCAACTTTCCTAAAAAAACTTATATTTCAACACCAAATTCAATCAACTATTTATTTTGATAAGAGTTATAATTTGATTAAAACAGAATATTAATCAAAACATCACAAAAATTTTATGCTTTGAGTGAAAACATTTGACACATTCATAAACCGGATTAATTTGAATGAAAATTCTGTATAAACCATAAAACGACCGGAGAATGAAAACACAAGAAATAATCTCGAGTTAAAAGAAGCAAACGAATGAAAAGACCTTTTTATTACTGACTCTTATCCTTCTCCGCTGTCAGTACAACAATTGCGTTCTTCACTGAAATCTAATTTTCTAAGAGTATTATCAAAAGCTTTTTATGAATACGATTAAGAAAAATAAGTTAAAAGAGTAGACAAACAGAGAAAAGAAAATACTTTCTCTTCAGTCGAATTAAATTTAATGCAGAAGAAAATCATATCAGAAATGAAAATAAAATAAATTTTGACGAAAATTTTTTTGCTTCGAAAAAGTGAAAGTCCTTTATTGAATGTATTTGCTATTACCAAGATGTTTGCATTGGCATAGATTAGAATATAATTTAAACTTGGAATATAAATATACATCATCTTCAGATGATTTGCTATAAGTTTTTGGAACTCAAAAGAATGAGCTTATACCTAATTTTAATAATCACTTTAAATTTCATCTGCTTACATTGGGTTAATTTATCCAGCAGCTGTTATTATTAGGAAAGCTTGCACATCTCTCTGATTAAATGTGAAGTTCTGACTATATTAAAGAAGATTCTCATTATTATTGCATCTGAAGTAATGGTAGAGTTCTTACAGTTGTGAATAATATGCAAATTTCAAGAGCGGAGCGGAACTGATGACAGTTTTCAACTGTTTATTGTCACTGAAAATGACATTTACATAAATATAAGACTCGTATAAAAAGGGGGATTACTTCCAAAAGAACTTCGATTTAAAGTCATCGCAACTGTTTCTCAACAAAATCCTGATTAAAATCAGTTCAATAAAACGTTTGAAAGTTTAACTCAATTTTCTTTAATTTTGTTTTTTAATAGCATTTGAAATGAATAGAAAAATCAAATTAAAGATTCAATCAATTAATTAATTTTCTACTCATCCGACAACTTTCTACACTAAGTCTTTCTCAAACCCCTACAATAACAGAACAGTCATTATCATTAAATTCTGTTCTCTTATTGAATCAGTTTGGTGCACTAATGGTCAAAGTTGCCTTGGTCATTGAATTAAGAAAAGTAATGAAAGTGCCTTGCTGTTTATTTTTGAAAAGTCGATTTTCAGTAGGAAAATTAATTAAAAGTAATTAGCAAAAGTAATTAAATAAACTTTCAAAGTGAACTAAAAAACTATTTGCAACCAAAATAAGTTAAATCCTAGTGCTATCCAATCCTCAATACAAATATAATTGTCTAGATATAATTTCTATTTAAACAAGATTAATTACTAGCACTAATTTAAGTGCAATCGCAGCTTAAAGTTTGTGAGTTTAAGCGCTCTCTTTATTCTCAAACCAATACTAAAAATTGAGGTTAAAAGTGAACTCATTTCAAAGCATCTCATTTAATTAGATAATCTTGATTGTTGAAATGTCAGCATTTGATAAAATTTTTTTCTTATATTAATTATCGTGTTTTATGCTGTTTTTTGAAAAAGTGCTTAAGACTGAAGAGTTTTATTTAGATATTTATAAGGTTAGATTTGTGCATGAAAAGTGTCTTGATCTTAAAGTAAACAAAGTTAATTAAATAAGGAAACTAGAACTTTAACGATTGTTTGGTCTAATTTGAGAGATAATATAAAAAGATCAATATTTTGAGCATCGATGCGGTGATGACACAACTCTAAAAGACTTTGAAATTCAATATTTTCTTAACTATTGAGAAAAGTTTGTGTTTGAAATACACAACGATTTTTACAAGTCTTACGTATAATAAGATTTTCAAACAGTTTACATAATGTCGAGAATGAGATGAGAAGTCGTGAATGAATGCCAAAACTCAATACGCAAAGAATGGCATTAATTTATAAATACTTTCTTTCGGTTATCTTCTGTTCCCTTCTTTGAGAGGTAAACCCAGAGAAGGAGAGGCAGATGTGAGGAGAGAACTCTCTGTTTTTCTCCCAGTTATATACACATAAATATATGTTTTTGTGTGGAATTTATCATTCAATAAGTTTTTGCGGATAAACTGAAACTGCGCTCAAAATACCAGTGCATACGTGAAGTGATTATCGAAATCATTTGTTTCACTAAATAATTATTTTGTTTATTAGAGAAACTTATTATTCAATTTGTGATTTTCATTATGTGATATTCAGTTTATTGTCTTAATTTCTTTTTGAATAATCGATTGTTTTTCAACCCGGGAATGATTGTGTGTTTTGTTTTCCAGTTTAAGTTTTAGTGGCTTTCCTTAGTTTTTCATCACTTTATTTATTTGTCTTCTGTTATTTTTTTGGGAATTTTTCAACAAAAATGCCCTCATCGCACTGCATTAAGATATTAACATTTATCCTGTTCACTTTGTTGTGTGTTAATCCATATACAGAAGGAATTAAACGTAAATCGCCCCTACATTCGGATGTAATAGAAGAGGTCGAGGCTAAAAGACTGGAAAGTTTATTAGATGAACAGGATTTTATAGCTGTCTTTTTTTGTAAGTTCAAATATGCTTGGTACTTTTCAAAGAAATAATATAATCATATAAATTAGTTAAAAATAATTTTCAAATATCATTATTGCAACCTAATCGTTTTTGCCATAAACATAAGCTCAACCAATTGTAATTATTTTAATTGTTAATTAACCAGAACATACATAAACACCTATTAAATCTAAAAATAAATCAATGAGAACAAAACTCAACATGGCTTCTAACCTAATTCCTTACAACAACAACATTTCAATCTATTAAATTCAAACATAAATTAACCAGGAATATTCAAATGATAACTTGCTTTGACTGACTTCTAGATCCTCTCTGTTTGAGAGCAAAGTCATTTTATTTAAGAGAAAGTAATTTTTCAAACAGTAGTTTATATAAAAGTCTGTTTATTACTTGAATTTCTGCTCTAATAAATATTGTCTAAATTTTCGCCTACTATTAGAAGTTAGAGAATCTTTTCAGAGATTCCTTTCATTTCAAGTATTCAGATATAAATGGAGTTAAAAATCAAAAATGTGTGCATTGAATGGGTGTTGTGTGCACTTTGGCTCTCATGTGTCTCTCTTTTGCAAAGCTTCTCAAAAAGATTCTTGAGTTCTATTTTTTGATTACCAGACACTCAATCCAATAACATGTTTGTCACTAACTATAGCACAGAATCCCTATTCGACTCCACTTCTGTTGAGTATAGCTTCCATTTTTGGCCGCATTAACCGATTCTGATCGCTATTCAAATCCATTAAATTTCAAATTCACAATCATTTTTATTTTTTCAGAACACAGACAAATCTCAATAAAAACTATTTTAGATCTTAAGCCCAATCCTAGTTAACACAAAAATAGCAACGGTTTTCAAACGAAAAAAGCTTGTTTTCAAAACAAAAATCCTTTCAAATGTACTAACAATAATTTCTCAATAAATAGATACTCGTTCGTGTGAAAATTGTAAAGATATCTTAGAAGAACTAGAAAAAATAGACGGCGAGGCTGACAAATATGGTGTGGAGTTTGTCAAAAATTCTGAGAGGGCTGCGGCCAAAAAGCACGGTATCACAAAATTTCCATCACTTGTCTATTTCCGGCACAAGGAACCAACTATTTTTGAAGGTGATCCTAGCACCTTTTTAAATTTAGAAATTTTTATGCTCTTATAATTAAATATGATGAAGGTGATTTGATGAATGAGGAAGAAGTATTGGAATGGTTAACATCGGTAGAATCGATGGATTTACCCGATAAGATCGAGGAAGTTAATGCCAAGATACTTCAAAATTATATAGATGAACATGATTTTGTGGCTGTCCTTTTCTGTAAGTATTTTTAAATGAGACAGATTCACAAAAAACATGATTTAACTATTAAGAGATCGTTCATCAAATACGAGAATTGAATGCATTATTTGACTTTGATTTCACATTTAACTCAATTTTCAATTGACTTTTATTAATAGACTAAGAAATTGAGCCAAAAGTCAGAAAGAATGAAAAATTGCAAAAATGTAATCAATATTTGAAAGTCAGCTCAAAATCGCACTTAAATTTTATTTTAAAAGCGGAAACTATTGAGTAAACTCAGAATCAGACAAAACCCCATTAAATAAAAAATAAATAAAAAACTCCACAGTATTTCGTTCCAACACTTAGAATAAGAAATGAGCATGAATATTTATGGTAGTGCTTATCAATTCTCAAAAGAAAACACCTGGTTTATGCCAATCGATAACTTTAAGTGATTTTTAAGTTGATCACAAAATAGCTTTGCAGAGATATGACTACAAATACATTTGTAAAAGACTCGCTTTTTACTTTAGATGGAATAAATTTTAATTGATTATACAGCGATGGCCAAGGGAGATGAACTTTTTATTCCCAATGTGACCTTGGACAACCCTAATTTAACTTAAAACAAATTATAATATAAATATCATAAACCAGTGAACTTTAAACAGTGCAGGTCCCACACACCACTTGCAAGTACCCTCCACGTTAGGCACCACCTAAATCGGAGATGGCGAAAAGGGTTCCATAAGTGAAATAAATTACTTTTTCCCTCAGATTTGAG
>JAQIWP010000369.1:0-27601 GCA_034695525.1 Euzetes globulus
CTCTCTCTCTCTCTCTCTCTCTCTCTCTCTCCCTCCCCCTCTCTCTCCCTCTCTCCACTCAGTTCTCTCGAGTTATACATTAGACAAATAACACATATAATTGAATTTGTGTTAATCTAATATAATATGGAGAAACCTTCTCGGATATGATGTGGAAAATGGAAAGAATTGGTGCCATCGATTCACACCATAACACAACACAGGGATTAGACATTAAACACAAGAATTGAATATTGAATTAAGCGAGTTATGAGTTGAGGGGTAAAAGCATTTAATATAAATGTCTGAATATTTCTCATTTTTATCTCAAGTTTTTCGGGGAATTAATAACTTTTCCAATTTGTTTTGATTGACGACTGAATTCGCAATTTTTTTTAACAAAAATTAATGAAAATTTTAATCAATTTTTGTAAAACTTTCAAAAAAGAATATTTTTGATAATTGAAAATTTTCATTAATAGCTTTTTTGGACAATAGTTATAGTTATAGATATAGTTATAGTGACGATAAAAAACCCAAAAATTTTGGAATCTGAGTCACAGATTCTGTCCTATTCTGTGCGCCAACTTTCAATATTATTAATCAAAATGCTCAGTATAGAGGCTGAGCACCGGCCCATTCTATATCATATGATCTACTTTTCATTTTTTTGCTGAAAAATATTTTTCATTTTTTATCTTTTCTGCTCTCAATTATTGTCAACCGAGTGATGAAAAACTGTATTATGGCTTAAATAGCGCACACTTTTACTCTTCCTCTAAAAATGATGAAATACACGGGAATAACCTCTAACTCCGGGTCTCAGCTCTAAGATTAATAATTCAAATGAAAAATACCTTCCATATAGAAGTTTTGAAGGGAAAGGCGATAAAATTCAATTAAATGGAAAGTTCAAAATTGATTATAAATTATTTCCAGTTCTAAAAACTAAACGCTTTAATTCTGAGACCGTCTGTGCCTCAAATCAAATGCCATACGAAATACCAGATTATTTACCCTCAAAGCACAGGAAAAAAAGTGTTGAAATAGTTTTCAATTTTCTTCATTTCTTATCATAAAATGAAATTATTTTTCTCTAAGACTATAATTTTTATTGTTTTTATTTATTTTGATAGCATTTTCGTCAACCAATCCGTGAAAACGACTTTATGTTAGTGTTATTGGAGTAGAAGTGAAACGACCCAGAATTTTGATGATTACTTCTAATTAATGTTATGGTCAACACAATCGGCCAGTCATTTGACGCACACTTTTATTGCGTCAAAACCAATACTTAATTAATTGATGTCTTAACACTTTTTGCTTAATTTATTTATAAGTTATAACTTATTTATTTTTGTTAAGTCATACGATTGTCAACTGATTTAAAAATTTCTTTAATTGAATCTTGATTTATGTGCTCTAGTAGGTTTGTACTTTTTCAATCCCTGTTCTTGTTATGATCACTCATTGCAAGAAACCTAATCTTGCACAATTATAATGACTTCAAGAATTAATTGATTGCTATTTTTGTTGGTAACCATAGAAGTGTTAAATGATCAAGTTCCAACCGTTCCATAATTGATCACAACTCTGTGTTAATCTATTTCTTCTCTTTTTCATTGTCTTTGAATTTAATGAATTACCCAAAACCTGATTCAATGTTATATTCAGTGATAAAACTGAAGCATAACTTGTATTTCCGATTAAAACGGATGAGTTTATTGGAGTTTTACAACTGATCCAAACCTTTCCCTAACCTCTTGACTGCGAATATAAGTTGAAGAAGAGCCCAAACATAGGAAGAATTGAGTCCAAACCTAAACAGTTGAGGAGCACTGTTAGGCCTGACTTAAAGTTAAATGTAGTGACGATACGTGCAATGAAAAAACAAGACACAAATCTTTATAAAAGGTCTTCACAAGAGTCAGAGTCAGCACTAGTAGTAACCAGTGCTCTACCAGTGCTCTTATTGTGCACTATCTTTGCTCTAAATCGGATTTGGGTCCAAATTGAGCTAATACTCAACATTGAAAGATTGATTTTGTCTATTTTGGGCTTATTATAGATCAAGAAATGGATCCAACAATAAAAGAGTTGATGAGAAAGAGTTGGGTTTGAACTCAATTTCCGAATTACTTCGACTTTTTTACTATCGATTAAAACGAAGAGACACTAAAACTGTGAAACAGTTTCTCAAATCAATAATAGAGTTGGCATTAAATTAATTTACTAAAAGATCTATTATTCTTCTCCTAAATATCCTTCTGATTATTCTAGCTAAATACAAATAATGACTAATGATCAATAAGATCCTCAATTAGAAAGTTGAACAATAGTAATAAAATTCCAATTTTCTTAAATAAGCTTGGTTCTTTTTATTCTAAACCCAAATTTAATTGGCCATGATCATTTGACATCAAGAAACTATGTTTTATATTTTGAGAGGTTTTATACCATGAAATTCAAATTGAAAACTTGAGGCTAAAGTGAAGTTCATCGATAAAATATTGACTTCATTTTTGGCGATCAATAACCTGACGGACGGCTCAAAGCATTTATCAAACTTTCAAATAAATTGTTAGTTTGTTTGACTTGAAAATTGTCACTCACTTTCACTTTTGAATTTTATCGCAATTTTTCACTTCTTTAATACTGAATGCATTGTCCAGAAAACTACTCTATCAATAGAGTCAACAATTCTTTTGTGTGCAGTACTTCCCTCAATACACCAGTTCCTTCGCTCCTTAATTTATTGACTTATATTTGGCAAAATTAACCATCGCGTAATTTTTCAAAAAAATTGAAATTAAACGAAATGCCATTTTACTGTTTGTTTGCATCACTTGTCATTTGGAAAGGCATTTGCCGGCACTTGAATAATGGGATGACTAATAAAATAAGTAAAGTCTTCATCAATTTGTTGGGAAAACAATGGACACCAATATCTGATAAAATAAACCATCGATCAAACAATTATTGAATGCCTTCAAAACTCAATCAAATAATGGAATTTCTGCTTAAATTTGATGGCTCAAATCAAATTGAATAAGCTTTTCAATGAATAAAATGAATTTAAATGAATAAACATCAAATCTAAAGACGCAAGAACTTCGTACCAAGGAGTTAAAAACAATTATCTTATAATCTCTTTATGTGTAAACTGCAAACTTTGACTCAATTAATGTAAAAATTGAAGGAAAGATGAAAACGTAATTCTCGTCAAACAAATCAAAACAAATCAAAACGAATCGATAGAAGAATAAAATTTTGTTTAAACAAAAGTCTTGAAACACAGTTAGAGTTATGTTGGGATTAGTAGCGAAACGGAAGCTTAAGGTACGAGAAGATTGGTTCGGATGAGCGGATCGGAAACGCAAAGTCAACCAAATGAAAGGCAACCGAAAACCTAAAAACGTTGGCGTTGGGCATAGGTTGACATTTCCGATACACCATTGAAATCATTGGGCCATTCAGTGAAAGCACAGCCTCATAATAAGACATTCCTGTGTAGAATCGCTAAAAGAACAGAAGACTGTGCTTTTTGGCTAAAAGTGCTGTAATTTCAGACTTCTATCAATATATAAACGGCTGAATCAGCGCCCAAAACATTCAAACAAAAACTAGTTTAAGATTACAGGCTCAACAAAAACAAAAGTCACAATTCACATCAAAGCACAGAATAAAAGCTGCTTTCAGTCAATATTTTCAACTTAACTATTCATTAATCAATAGTTTGTCGCAAAAAACAGTGAAATCAAAATCTGATTAATATTTTCACAGTTAGTCAACAACTGTTCGATAATTATTTGACAACAAATTCTTTGAATCAATTATTTGTTACTTTCAAAGCTTTTCTCGTATTTTCTCAATGTTTTCATCAAAATTCTTGAAACAAATTCATGAAATTCCTGATCAATGATTTTGTTGAATAGTTTATTAAAAGACTTGAAAACTAGCGAACACTTCATTGAATATAAAGAAGTCAATTGATGGACAGAATAGAGTTATTGTCGATTCAATTTGAATTAATAAACCATTTAAATAATTCAATTGAATTTCATATTTCACTGGAATTATTAAATCACATCTAAATTCATATCACATTTTGTTATTTGATTATCAAATACTATACAAAAAGAACTGTTTCTCAAATGATTGACTCAAAATTTTCAGTTTATAATCTAGGCTAAATTGGCTTTTATCATAAAAATGCTATTTACGAATTCTAGGTCTAAAAATATTTTAATGATCATTCAGTGAATATTCAAAGAATTTTCGATTATTTTCAAAGAATAAACTTTTCTATAAATATGTTTTTCAATATATATTTAAGTTTTATTATCGAAAAAATGATAAATTGCAGAATCATCTGAATAAAAATCTGGTGAAAACCCAATTTATATTTCGATTTATTCCAAAACCAATCATTTACTTTTATTACAATTGCCAAGATAAGCATTTAAACAGAAAATAATATTATATTTTTAATAATTTGAGGGGAATATGCATTCGATCGAACAAACTTCAAGTATAAAATAATTATTGATCCATTACAAAAATCTATTATTATCGAGGTGAGGCTGTATTTAGAAAATGCTGGATTGTTTAGTTGTGAATTAAAACAATATATAAAAATAGTTTTGTTTGGTATTAGAAATGGAAAACAAAACAGACATTAATGATCACAAAAGCAGAAAATAGAGAGAAATAAAAGCAAAAGAGTCGACGAATTGCTATAATTTGCTATTATTTTAGTTTTTTTGTGCCCAAAACTTAACTATAAACGAGAAAATGTGTTGTGTTTTAGGTTTGGGTCTATAATAAACTAATTCAGGAAAGAAATAGAAGACAAAACCAGATTATAAGTATTGAATGATCGGAGCAAAAGAGCAGAGCATTAGAAGGAAGAGTAAATTCTGTAATATTGACGGCGATTCCATGACAACAAATATGTCGGCCACATTAGAATCCGCAATTCGTATCCACATAACAAAACATTGTGTCTTATCTGAACTGTCATTTTCTAAATCCTTTTGGTCTGATTTCCAATAAAGAGAGACAATTCCAAAAATAGACCAGAAAATAGTCTACCATCTCTTTCCTGTTTATAAATATGTGTCACTTTATTCTGTCGGTCGATTCCTAGCGATTCTGTGCCACCTCTGCATCATATTATGTATGGATGTGCGCTCTGTCACCACTGTTTGTCAGTATAGCAGAGTATTCCTGGAAGAGAGAGAGAAAGAGAGAGAGAAAGAGAGAACCAGAAAAAGAGCGAAATTCGAAGCGAAGAAAAGACTAATGAATCGACTTCTCTGTCAACTCAACAGGTATTCAGAGCTTTCGATAATAATTTCGATATAAACCTAAAATAATCAGAAAAGAAGTGCAGCAAAACTAAAAGCAAATCAAATGAAATTCATTTCCATTCGAAGGGATTCTATTGAAAAGAATTGCAAAACAAAATGAGAAATATATGTACAAAAAACTATCGACAAAAGACTTTTTCTATTATTATTATTATTCTTAGTAAAAAAATTCAATAAAGAAAAACCAAAAGGAGCCAAATGTAGCGCTCGTTTACACATTTGTTTGACAAATGCATTCAAATATATTACAGACATTTTTTTCTTTGATTTGTTCGCAATTTTTTCATTCATTGGTCTGATTGATGTCATGCAGAAGATTGAGGTTCAAAATCAAAGTAATTTATACCTCTCCTTACTCCCTATGTAAACATAGGACGAGAAATATGTCTTATTATGTATTTTGTATCGATTTGTCGACTTTTTCTGACTATTTACAGACGCCAACAGAATTTCGTATTATTTTTCTTCTCCTTTTTCTGTTACTTTCCTTTCGATTCCTTTCCTATTATAAAGAATAAAATGGATTCAATTTAAGACATTTTTATATGTTTTCAGAGAAAGTCGATCTTTGATTTCTTGTATTTTTGTGCTCATCTCATCATTTATTGTCCAATCGTTGAACAGCACCGCAACATATGAACAGCTCTCAGAATAGGAATTCATATATTGTCCGAAAGTATGACATAAACAGGAATTTTCTAAAACCGCAACATTCGACTCATACAAGAGTAAAGAGTTCACTAAACCAAACAATTGACAAAACGCCAAATAAGTTGAATATTTTGTTTTAATTATAAATCTTATCAAGATCAAAATTATATTTCTAAACTTTTTGCAAATTTAATAGATTTCGATTGGCCATTAATCTTGAACATCTTTTAAATGTAAAGGAATAGTCTATCATTTTGGTTATGATTCCAATTTCTTTTATCATTTTTAAAAGAAATCCCATTTTAAGGCTATTATTCTCTTTCCTATAATATTTATCTTTTATTAATCAGTTAAGACTTAATATGAATTTCTCTCAGACGCTCTTACAGTGAATTTACGAACAGTTTTCAAAATTTATTGTTTTCTGATCTAATTTTGAATTCAAAATTCAATTTATATTTCATGAGAAGGGAATCGCCGTTAAAATAGTCCGTGTTTTGAAACAGCATTTGCTTTCATAGAAATTCTAAGCAATTTTACAAAGTAGACAGGTCATTGTTTTTAAATCTCCTGGAATTTATTTGAAACTTTCCTATATTTTCACAATTTCTACGATCGTTTCACAAAATATTTGAACTGAATTTTATTGAGTTATTGTTTAGCATTACATAAGACCACAATCTGTTTACTCATTCGCTTATATTGTCATAAACTATAATAAATGGAATTGTTTTGAAATTTTTCACATAAAACGACAGAATATATAGTTTTTTGAATGAATAATAACCAGAAGAAAGCGATACTTCGGAGCTCTTAGTATCGGATTTTCGTTTGAAAATTGATAGCAAACAGTCGTCGAGATATGGATTTAGACTAAGTTTGAGAAACTAAGAACCGAATGAAGTAAATAAATCAGAAGACAATAAATCCAAACAAACTAAAAGACAACAAAAAACTCGAGAATAAGGAATTTGTTTTTGATTTATTTGTAAAGAATAACTAAAAATCAGAAGAAAAGAGAAAATATATTTCTTATCGACAAACGTCTTATCAAAAGCTCAAGAATTTTGAGAAAATTCTTTTGTTGAATAAAACAAAGAAGTTTGTGATAAAAGCTTTGCTTTTAGTTATGATTTTGTCTAATACTGAGGTAGAAATCAATTTGAGTCATGAACTCAAGCATTAAATGAAAAGATGAGCCAATGTTTTGATTGACTTCCTTTTGCAGTACAACGAAAGCTGACATATAGTTTGTCGAAAGACAAGAACCCAACAGAACTGGAAGAATAACGGATCGAATTCATCCATTAATTGAACGTTTAATCGGATAATGCATTAAAAGAGAATCGCATTTATTTAATATAAAAACATTGAACCAAAATAACTGAACAAAAGATATATTACATAAAAAGAGGAATTCATTGCCAGCGATTGGGCACTGCTTTTAGTTTAATATAAATAACATCATATTTATTAGGAATATAACAATTGATGTCACATCCAATTTATGAATCATTTCAGCCAATTATACCCAACAATTGTCTTTACTTTTGGCCTTTCCGTTCATTTCTCAATTGCCGACTAAAAGGCATTTTCTGTTCACAAGAGACGAGAATTTAGGGATAGCTTTAAATGCCAGAAAAGTCATCAAAGATTTGTCACTCAATTCTCTACGATTTATACAATAAATTGAGTGTAAAATATAATATGATTTAGAATTTTCATCTCTTATGTAAAAGAGATGATCAAGGTAGAAATATCCAATGGTAAAGAAAATACTAAACTTCACAATTTTTAGTGCTCTCATTAGCTGTTTATAAAGTATTTGATTCGATACTATAACTACCTTGCACATCTAAGCTTATGTTCTGATGCCCTCGAAGTATGAGTTCAATAAAAAATATAAATCTTTTTTTTTCTTATTTAATTCTCTTATCTTTATTGGTCTGAAATGAGATGAAAAAGGTTTTGATGCAATTTTTCATCCAATTCGTTGCCATTTGATCTTCAGTTTTGAAAACAGAATATTCTTATGTATGAAAAATAAGACAAATCAATGAAATGCATTTGAATTTCTAATTTAATAATATTTTATGCAAATAATGCTTTTTCATGAAAAAATATAATTTCATTTGGGATTTCTTTCAATGAATTTTAATTTATTCGCAAAACTAACGAAAAATTATTCCAAGAACTAATGCAAATTCATTTGAGAATTTCAACTTTAATCTCGAAAAATATTTGTCTTCTGTTTATTCGTTCACTGATTTGATTTCATTTTCATTGACTTTTGAAATAATTTTCACAATTTTTTTTATTTGATGAAAGAATAATAATTTAGTAAAACAGACAAATTATTTCCAATGATGAGTGTCTAGAATGGTGAAAGAGCAGGATAGTATATATAATTAATCTAAAAAGAGTTTAAAGCTAGTTACATATAAATGATTATGAAAAACAAATTATTAGTTCAACTCTTTTAAATTTTAGTTGTGATTATGTTTCAACATTAATGTTTACTAAAATTTCAACTGTAAACTTATTTAATTCAAGTTGTGCATGTCAGTTTTGTTTGATCTCATTTTTAAGACATTTTATTATTTTAATCCTAAAGATTGTATTTGTTTTTATTTTGAGCCTCTGTTTATTTAATAATTTTGTAATTAAAATCTAGTAAATAACCAACATTATCCAAATTATCAACATATTAGGACGAATTCATTGACTTTGTAATAATGCCAAACACATAGATAGCGAATATGAACTATTGCGAATATTTATTCTAGCAAAACATTATATTCAGCATTTGTCCGTAAAACTTATTAAATATTCTAATTTAAATGCCTATAAAATTGGCCAAAAAATTAAATGAAGCCTAAAATCATATTAAAACTAATGGTATTATAGCAATGGCTGTGCGATACTAGTAATGCCAGTAATGATGATTGACTCTGAACTCAATTGAACGGATCGTAGAGAAAAAATTCTCAATTATTTGCATGAATGCTGTTTTACAGACGAGATTACAATAGAATTCAGACATAAATTCCTATCAATTGATTTCCTCAAACTTTTTTTCTCTAATAAGAAATTAAGAATTTTTTCGTTTAAGAAAGAATTCGCTCAGAATAAGGATAATAATAAGGGTTAGTTGGAAGTTGATGGTTTGGAAAATTTATTATTCAAGCAAATTTTATATCAAGTTATTCATAAATTCGTTGATTCAAATTAATAACTTTTTTCAGACCAACCAAGTATCAGAGTTTATAATGGTTACCACTTAGGACTTTGCTCCCTCCTTTGCCCGATCCTAGCACTTAACTATTGTTGCTACAATGAAAATTTATTGAACCGTAAAAAACGGGAAAATTTAAAGTTTCTGGAATATTTTAAATTATGGTCGTTATAAATCTTTCCTAGAAAGCTTGCTCTGTTTAATTTTAATTTGGTATTCAAAACCTAATTTCCATAAACATGAAAGGAATTAGAAATTTTAAAGTTTTCATTGTGATCTTGTACAATTTTATCAAAGCAAATTACACATTCAGAACAACAGGTACTTAAACTGAATGTAATTACAATCTATTGCATGAGTTTTTACAGAATATTAGGACGAATTCAATGAATTATAATCAGAAAAGTATTAATCAGAAAATAGTGAAAAAGAGTAAATTGTATGAAATATTTAATGGATGGGCGGTTGCACTTCCGAATCAATTGAAAATATTATTCAAATTTTCATTATTCGTCGGAGCAATAGATCATGAATTAAATTCCTGTTATAAGAAGAAAAGTATAGCAAAAAATCCATTGAGAAAAGAGTAGATGAATGGGCAAAAAGGATAGGAAAATAAGGCAAAATGCTATTTCGATTGCATTATCGGGTATTATATTCCGACTACTAATACATAGACATAACAATAGAGTGAACGAGATTTCAGTTCATTAATTTTGAAATGCATTTGCAAATGCAATCTCCGCTCTTTCTTTCTGTCTGTGCTCTCAGTTCTCTATTATATAATATTGAATACAATTTATTACTTTAGACTATTATGAGAAGTGAATCAATGATAGAAAAAGAGTACTCCTTCTGCCGCACTGTTGGCCAAAAATATGAGCCACTTATATACTCTTGAACTCTATCGGAGAACTACCCCATTGTATGCAACGAATCATTTTTGATAGATACAACTTTTTTCCAAAATCTGGATCAACTGATGCCACTCTATGGTGCCATCAAAAGATGAAAAATATTACTTACAATCCTTTTGTGTTTCAAACTCTTCACTACTATTATGTAACTACTATTCAAATTTCAAAATACTGCAGAAGAATATCTTCTTCACAAGTATTCGATTTCTATTTTTATTACTTCCTTATAATTTATGACAAATATTTTGCAATTCTTTTGATGGAAAATAATTTCAATAAATGACATGGATTTTCATTTAAAGTCATTTTGAATATTAGGTCTCTCTCTCTCTCTCCTCTCCCTCTCTCCCTCTCCCTCTCTCTCTCCCTCCCTCCCGTCCTCTCTCTCTCTCTCCCTCTTTCTCTCCCTTTCTCTCCCTCTCTTACTCTCATTTTTGAGTTATTCAATGAAATCCTTAATGAAGTCTATAAATATGAAAACTATAAGTTATATAACTATTTCGTAATCTGAGTATAACTTTATTGGAAATCTGAGTCCAAGTTTTATGGAATGACTTCCCTTTTTGTTGATTATTTCCCCGAACATATAAAATATGATAACTGAAGAATTGAAAAATTCCTCAAATCCTCTTTCGTTTCGGTCCATTGAATCGTTACTTAGATTAATAAAAATAAAATTCAATTAAATATTTTTTTGTTCAGATTTATAGCTATTTCTGATATCATTGAATAAATGAAACACTAAATCAGAGATCATTTGAAAATAATTTTTTTAATTGAAGTCATTTGTCATAAAAATCTATTGTCAGTGGCTATGAAAGAAAGAATTTAAAAGGAAGGGCAGAGAAAAAATATGTGACAAAAAAAAGAAATTTATTGATAAGTGAATCGCATTAGTGAGGAGTCGTTGACAATATTTTTCTTCATTTCTTGCGATCACATTGTATTGGATGAGAATTAGAATCAGACGGAAGAATAAATTGAATCAAATGTGAGTTCAATACAACAAATGTACTAAAAAATAAAAATAAATTCAAAGAATAAGAGAATAGAAATAAAGAGTAAAAATACTTTTTATTACAATTTAGTGGCGACTCATTCGATAAATTTGTATAAACTGGTGTTGAATATGACTCAAAACAAACAAATCGAGGTATTTGTTGAAGGGCTTTCCTCTCTTCAAATCAATGTCTACCGAACGCAGCCTAAAATCGACCCGAAAGTTCAAAATATTGGACAGTGGGCTGATGTGCAGAGTATTCTTAAGATCCTCTAGTATTTTGATGGTCTTCTCATAACTATCACCCAATATTTCTCCAGGTTCTACTTTACAGCCGGCCATTACTAACTTTATAGTTATTTGGTCCAAATTTTTATCAAATATCAGTACCGCCACGTCCATCTTGGAGATATAATCCAGTTCGGACTGTTTCAAATATTCGGACATTTTTTTAGTTTTTGAATTCTGATTAGTTTTACATTTGATTCTAAGAGAAAAAATATTGAATTTATTATTCAAATCAGACAATTGTTTGAAAAGAGCGAGAATTAACAAAAATAAATGAAATGCATTAAACGGAAGCACAAATTAATTCTAATTCAATTTTATTGAAATTAATGTCTACTCTTTGAGAATTTTATCTATTTTTTAAATACCAATTCATCAGTTTATTTGTTTTTCAAAGTTTGTAAAAAAATATTGAAAGTATTCTAGAACAAATTAACATTATTTAATGCTTCTTTCAAACATCTATTTATTCTAGTAGTTTTATCGCTCCAATGTTAAAATAAAAATTAGTGCAAATGTTTCTGAAAAAAGCTATTTTTATTTCTTAGAGCTCTACTCAATAACAAGAGTTAACAACTAATAAAAGACTACAAATTAATTGTTATTTTCTTTAATACTTAACAATTAATTAAAAGTAGAAGAAAAATATCTTAATTAGTAAAAAACTTTCACTTCATATCTGATTCATTAAAAGTTAGGGTTTTCTCCACAAAAGGAGAGCTTAAGTATTAGTCAAACATTTAATTACTGTTTAAAGTAAATCAAAAGTTTTTCTGAACATAATATTTAATACTTTCTATTATGTAACAATTCCAAGGATTCTTTCCATTATAATTTACATAAACCCTAGAAAATGTTTAGGATTCTTGGTTTAATGGTTACCTTGATTAGTATTAGAACACTCATTGAAGGTAACGACTACCTCTCAGGTGACGTAATAATAAATAAATTACTTTCTTTTTTCGCCAAAAAACAACTGCAATGACCTTATTATGTGTGGAAACAATTTTTTTCTCAAACCTTAAGTAATAAACAACTTTGAGATCAAAGTGAAAGCAAAATATCAAAAGAGAAGGAAAGTGCTCTCAAATGAGGGTTTAATTTAAGAATAGTTTTCTATAGTTATGTCAAAATGTTTTGTTTCTTCTCTGTCTTCAAAAAGAGAAACATTTGAATAAAAGATAATTGTAATGTGGTTTTGAAAACAGTTATCTGAAGAACAGTGCAGATGAGAGCTGAGTCGAGTCGTCTGGTGCTGGTGGTTAGAAAAGCGCCGGTTTGGCACTATTCCACACTTACCATTCCATACTTGGTAACCATACACATCATAATAACAACCAGAGCTCTGTCTCAACCACGCACTCAAACAACTGGTTCTTCTCTTGGGCTAAGAAGAAACTCGTTCTTTAAAAGTGAAAACGAGAGGATAGGCTCACATAGGATAGCATACAAACGCACAATACTATTGCCAAACGTATTGCCTAATTGTGAGTACACTAACAGATCTTTTAACTATTTATAACTGTGTCTCTAAAACTAAAATTCTGCGCTCAATCTGACTGTCAGTTCCCCTATTCTGAATCTCTTATCACTCCATTCAGCGCTGTTCAGTTATGCCTTTCCCCACATTTTCATTCATTTTTATTTAAACACAAATTTGGCCCAAATTTTAAGTGAGAAAAGAGTAGTTTTGTTTCAAAAAGTGTTAAACAAATCAGTTATCGTTTTGTGAACCAATTTTTCAAAACCATCTCATTTCTAATCAACAGATTTTTTGATTGAAATTCAAGTTTAAAACACTTTTAAGCTCAAAAAGTTTCCAAAGTTTTTTTTTCAAGAATGAATTTATTGTGCTTGAGCGCAATTTTGTTGACTTTTCTCACCAGGATATCAATTGCCAAAAGAATAAATAGTAAGGAATTTTGTTTTAAAAATTGTTTGGATAATTTTTTTGCAAAGATTTTAGTGAAGATTAAGTTTAATATAACTGTTGGACTTCTTAGCATTTATTCCGGAATACTGCACACAATTGCAATACAATCCAAGACTCAATTATGAGGATCTGAGTTCTGAAGGAAGCAATTCTACAATAGTGGTCACCGCTTATCTACACGAAGGCCTAGAGCTCAAAGAAGGCTACGAGTGTTATGTCATAATTAGGGCCCCGAAAAACTTTGGTATTGTGACCACAGTCAAGAAGATCTCGTTCCACGACAACGACACTCTAGTCTTTCAGACCAGTTCCAGTGATGATAACATATTGCTTAAGAATGACGAAAGTGGCAAATTCAAAGAGATCATATCCAAACCCGTAGAACAGGACAGCAGTAGTATTAGAATGAAATTCATTCCGAGTGTCAAACAATCGGAACATATGGCCGGCTTTGAAATCGCTTTCACTTCCTATAGAGGTAAGAATCTTACCATCAAATACAGTCACCAATGGGGAAGGGAGGGTACCGACAAAGTGGTCAAATCTAATTGAGTGGCCAGAATTGATTAATTGTCCTTGATTTTGAGTCTGTTCCTTTGTAGCAATTCTTAATTTACATAAACCTATCAGAATATGGTTCTACCCAATGACCTTGGACGCTCACAATGTTTTCATATTTTATTATATAAGCATTTAATTTTTGTAAGAATGAAGTCATGTTATCTTATCTTAGATCAAATTGAAACTGAATCGAAAAATTAGCCTTAAACAAATATGTTGAGCGTATAAGAATTATGTCACCTTGAAGGCGCTCCTCTCAATTGTATCATTTTGCCTTGGCTAACGGTCATCTCCAAAATTAGCCATGGATTTTAATATTTGTTGCCACTCCTACCAGTAATTGGGTCATTCCCAAACTATTCTCATAAAAGTATCATGATAGTTATGCAATCATTTAAAAATGTCTAGTGAAAGGGGACACCTGTGGGGACGACTTCGATTGCGGTAACGACCGATGCATTTCTCCAGACTTCCAATGCGACAGCTATAATAACTGCGGCAATGAACAGGATGAGGCCGGTTGTGCCGGAGTCAGCCTTTGGATCATAATTCTGTTAATCCTGATTGGAATACTTGTGGTTGTTTTGGCCATTTTTGTCTGGTATAGAATGGCTCAGAGATAGACTCAATTGTGTCCTTCAACTGTGAAGAGCAGCCAAAAGGCTCAGAATACCGGTAAGTAAAGGCTTTTCAACTCATTTGTCCGTTAATTGTGTCCGAAAAATCCGCTTAATATTAATCACTGAATGTTTTTTTGTTACTAATTATCAGAACAAATGAATAACAAAAATATTGAAATAAATATATTATTAATTGATTTTTAATAATATATCGAAAGATATGTATTATATTATCGATAATTTTCACGGAAAACCAATTAAATTCAGTCAACAAATTGTATATATTTATAAACATCTCTAATAAAAATAAAATTTCAAATCATATGAAACAAATCGAAATTCTTGATAAAAAGTTAACTTAAAACATGTCTTAAAAGTAATTATCTTTAAGTCAAGTGGTGTTCAGCTGAGGAAGTCCTCCAATTCGCTCTTTGATAACTGTTTGGTCTGTTTTGAACTGGAATTCGAGTCAACGAAAGCACCGAACGGTTGACTGTTCTGAGGATTAAAAGCGGTATTTGTTGTGGTCATGAATGGACTCCTATTTGAGTTGAATGCGTTTATTGTTCTCATGGGCTGAGCGCTGGTCGACGTTTTCAGGTTTGGAATCACAATACTATCAAAAGCCGACAGATTTGGTCGAATCGGTTGTTGTGAAGCAGTCATCGGTTGGAAACCAGTGGACGGATATTGAACTGAATTGCTTTGGATAGGATGGGACGGGTATTGGAATGCATTGAACTGATTGTTCATATGACTAGTGAACGACTGATTGTAGGACTGAGTGTTTGCCTGCATTTGCCGGGAATTCAACGATAAATTAGAGAGACTTGAATTGATTAAAGTTGATGTCAGGTCCTTAGGCTTTGACTGTTCTGCAAGTGGTCTAACCGTTTGTGGCATAAGTGGCGACTCCGTCCGCAATCTTTCGCTTTGTTCGCTCTGTTTTGCGAGTCTTTCCTTGTCTTCCAAACTCAAAGAAGTTGTGTTACTATTATTAGTGACAGGACTCCAAATATTTGTCATATTTGACAAACTGTCAGAAGAAGGAGAGGTTTTGGTGCTGTTGAACAGACTCTGTTGTTGGACTTTAATTGAATTCAATTGGTCTAACTTTATGTGCTGTTCCTCTTCCACTTTGGATAGCATTTCTCTTATTAAAGATGTAATCGTTTGGAACTAAAGTAAAAACAATTGAATTTAAGGAAATATCAATTAATGTCTCACTTGTTGTAAAGAGAGCCCGTTTTCAATAGAGAGCGGCACTAAAAAGGGTATGACTTTGTTTGCAATCACTTCTTTAGTCAGACCTAATTTGTTGCTATTCATCGTTAACTTATAAATTCCTAAACAATTCAAAGGAAAAACAATTATTTACTCAAAACTGGTTGTCAGTGCCTACCGACTGATGCCATGATAACTGCCGGTTCCCGCGATGGTATTTGAGGTAAAATAGGAAGCACTTCGTCGAGAACCAGCCATTTGTCCAAATTGTCTAAAATTTTGCCCAAACATATTAAACAGTTGACGCGAACGGACAACAGTTTGGTGTTGAGAACAATTGTCTTAAGTCGTGGTAGGAGTGAGTTCTTCATCGCTGTGTAGTCTATCAGGTGAGCCATCGATGGAATAACACTCAGACAAAGTTCTTGGATTTGTTGGGCTTCTGAATCAAGAGATCGGTATATAAGTGGAAGAATGTGTTCGCGCAGTGATTCTGGTCTAGACTTGAATTTGGAGACCAAAAACTCCATGTTTTGCATTAAAATGATTCCCACTTGAATCGGGTCTTTCAACTTAAATACTGAAACCAGATCCGGGATAATCCACTTCTGGAAGTCGTCATCGTCTGTCTCCTGTGCTATCAGAAGAATGTTTGGCAGAACGAATGGTACCATATCTGGATTGACGTACTCTTTGGCCAGACTGGACACGACTCGGTTCAATTTTACCCGTTTTGGCATTCGGGACAACACTTCCGGCAGACCTTCCATTCAAAACAAAATCAATTAAGTAAAAGACTAAACATAAGCATATTCTGAGCCAAACCTTTGTAGAATTGACTCTTCTGAAGGTTGTCCCACTGGTAGAGAGCGTCCAAATACTGCAATGTCTTCACCAAAACGTCATCGAAGAAGTGTAGTTTCGAGAACTGGATGGCGTCCGGACGTAGTCTTGTGTCCACACTTAACAGCATTTTTATGTGATGTCGAGAGTCTTCGGGAATGCAAATGAATTTGGCGTCTGGTAGTCGTTTAAACTGATCTATTCGTTTAGGAGTGATATGACCGGCGCTCGGAAGCAACGGCTTTCCCTTATTATATGAAGTGAATGTTAGTAACCCTAAAGAAAACATATCGGCGTTCGTCTCAACACTCGTCACTTCGCGATCCAAAAATTCAGGAGCGATATAGTCGGGGTTCGGCTGACAAATGGCCGGAACGTCCGAATAGTTGAGTGCATTCAAGTGCGGGAACTTTAAAGGAGTTTCGTTGGGGTTTATAGTCTGCGCACAGAAGTCAAAGCCGGCTATTTTCCAGACGCCGTTCCGGTTAACGATAATACTCTCCGGACAAATGTTGCGGTGAATCAGTTTGACGTCATTGTGAAGGAATGCCAGCCCTTCAGAGATCTTAAGCAAACCGTATTTGATTTCGACGTCGAAAAACTCAAAGCTTTCGATTTCAGGACTGATTGGGTTCGGACTGTTGTCCCGATTGCCCAAAAGGTTGGCCAAACTGGCGATCACCTGAAGTGCCATCAAAACAATTACCAATCAGTAAAGACTTTAACAAATAAGAATTGCAACAAGAACAATGTCTGACCGGTTCCGTGGCGAAGGCTATGGAGTCTCTGCTCTCTTCAATGTTGTGCTGAACTGTCAGAAGTGACGGATGTCTTAATCGAGTCAATTGGTTCACTCCTTTTCGTATGATTTCTAAAACCATTTCTTTATCTTTTTTGTTGAACTTCTGGTCCAACGCCTTCTTGTCGCAGACGAAGAGCGCCGCCTCCTCTTTGGTGGTCTTCTTAATGGCGTCATATATCTTGAGACAAAGTTGGGGGCCGGCAGATGACACATGTCTGATGATCTCGTATTCACGGGTCAACGGATTTCCAGGCAGTGCTGTCGACAAGTTGTTTGTCACCGTATATACCGTTGAGGACACTGTGTCTCGAATTCGGTTCAACACAGACTCCATTTGAGGCAATCGTTCGGTAATTATCTGTTTATTGGAATACAAGAGTCAATCGATTACCGAAAGTATGACTCATTTGACACATATGTCAGACATCGGACACATTATTATTGTTTATGCAGTTATTAATTGGTTGCCATAGAAATGAGTCATTCATATATTTCGTTCATCTTTTTTTGGTTTCAATACTTTTGAACTAATTTTGAAAATGATTTCTAATAAAAAGAATTTCCAATTAACTGATTTAACCATTTTAATTGACCTGGACATTCCATAGATCTAAGATATAGTACAAAAATATAGTAGATAAAATGGAAATTGAGATATAACAGGCTAGAATTCTCCTAGAAATATGTTAGAAAACTAAAGAAGCATTGGTTGGTTGGTCATTGGCTTGATTGATTTAGAAATGAAACCTAATTAAATTGCAAATTTCGTATAAATGTCTTTTTTTCAAATGTTTCGCAGGAAAAGGAGAAACTGGTCTTACTTTTCAACTAATCTGAATTATAATGGATGGAAAGTTGATTTAACATAACCCCCATAAATAGAATTATCTAATAAATGTCTGACATATTTATCAAATAAAGATTAAGTATTTATCGGCAAAAATGCAATATTTGTTTGTGAGACACGTTTTCCTATCATATCAGACATTCACTCAATGAGTGCCACAATTTTGTCAATGATGGGGACAGCTATTGTTCCTTTATTATTTTCCATTCCTTTATCAATTTTATTGAATTAAGTTCTGATAACCAAGATGTATTTCAATACCTTGTCTGTATAAACAGTGATTAATAAATAGGAACTATTTGAAGCCAGATTTTTTACTTTTTTTCTTTCTTTTTATAGCAACTATAAACACGTGCAGCAGCTGCTGTTGAGAAAATATCATCTTGTCTAAATTTAAAAAGGAATAGCCTCTAGTCTAGTAGACCCATACATTTGGAATGACTAGGTGTGATCTTCCAATAAGTTAGTTAATTATTATTGACATTTAATTTATTATTGGTTTAATCTAAGGTATATTCAATTTATGAAACCCATCATTGATTGCAACATCATTGAATGGCCAAGGTAAAAATGGATCAATGAACCATTAATTATGTGTTTGCTTTTAACTGATCATAACCTGATAGCTACGGATGAGTTAGCATAATTAATCGCCGGTAAAAATTCATTTTCATTGTTATAATCATACAATATTCACGAACTGATGATGTTCAAGGTCTTCTGCTTGACTATCTTAATCAACTAGAATCAAACACAGACAGGGGGTGAAAATGGATGATAAAAGTCGGCGCAATTTTATTGAATTGATTTCTATTGAGACCATTAATTGATTTTCAATATTCAGGTAATTATAACCCAATTCATTTTGAGAGCAATAATTGTGTAATCGATTGATTGTATGAATCGATTGTTTTTCAATTCAATTGATGAGTCATTTTCTGACGATTCAAAATTTAAAATTAAGCAATGTCACTAATAATGGTCTTTATTCAATATTAAAATTGTAAACGAGGAAAAATTTATTTGTCGAAGAAAATATTTCAATTATCGATAAAATAAATAGGAGAAAGAGATAAGCAAGTTGCTGCCAGCACTTCTACCTGTCAATATTTGAACTTTTTAAAATCCAAAAAAAGAAGATGATTAACTTGATAATTATATTCATTGCTTGACTAATGTATCCATTAGCAATGACCAAACCTATCAGGATAATTGCTTGCCATTTAATTGGCCGAGACTTTGGTCCTCCCTGGTAATTAACATTTATTACAATATACATCAAAACGAATCATTATTTTTTATATCATTGGAGGCAATAAAAAAAATAACCTACAAATAAAATAATGATATTATTGAGCCAGGCTCAATACATACTGACTGTAAATACTTGAAAGTAATAATAATATTAAATTTTAGTTCATTTCAATTAAAGTTGAATTTTGTTTTTCAGCAAAAACTTATTTGAACTTTTCATTTGTTTGCTTTAAGTATTGAATGGGATTGAGGTCTGAATATCTCTTCTAAAACTAAGCTCTGATTTTAAGCTAAACTTCTGATTAGTTTATAGGATTCCTATAAAAATATTCAGTTCATCAAAAACTTTTAATTATTAAACAAATCTTTAGACCCAATACCCTGTCAGTCAGTCCCTTGAGGTTTACAACCAAATGAAGGGCTTTCCGAAGGCCAGAATAATATTAAAATTCAGTGATTCACTGATCCTCACTGTTGTCACTCATTTGCCGTCTCTGAACATCATTTGAGTGAAACAATTAAAAAAGAAGTGAATTTCAGTATAAAAAAGATTTTATTTTATTTTTCTTTAAGCGATAAAATGAACACAAACTTGAATTCAATTTAATATTAAATAGATTTTAAATTCAATTCATTAAATAAACTTTAAGCCAAAGAATTTTAATCAATAAAAAGGCAGAAAATGCTAATCTAAGCAACTTTTAGGAGAAAACATTAACATTTGATTAAATTAGTTAATTAATTAAAATACTTTTTCAGCATTGAATGGATAAATCATCTGAAAAAACAATCAAATAATTATATATAAAAACAATTCATGCGTTCAGTCTATCAATGAATAAATCAAATTATGAATATTTTCAATAGATTTGATATAAAAATAAACTAAAATGAGTTTAATTTATGATAAAAACGGAATTCAATTGAAATATTAATTTAAATCTAAGTTTGTTTTGCGAGGAAAGAGAGACGAGATTTGTATTAATAAAAATAAAAGTTTAATTAGTTATTAGTTAAGACTATTTAGTCGACTTTGTTGAGTACATCCTTAGCGGCGCCCCGGAGGAGGCGCTTAACTGTTTTGAGCGTAAATCTTGAGCCGTAAGATTTGACGAAGAAGTTGATGAAGAGGAGAAAAAACAAGGCGTATATGAATAGCCCGGAAGCGCTGGCACTGAGGCTGGTGTCGCACTTAAGGCCCGACCACTTTATGTAAAAGGCATTGAAGTTAATATACAGACCGAAAATCATTTGACAGATCTGTGCCATAGTTATGGTCATCGCAATACTTCTGGAGATCGGTATCCGAATCACTTTCAGGGCGTAATAGGTGTACATAACTGAGTGAATGGCGAAATTCATGTTAACCATCCACCGGGCACTGGCCGGCGCCTCCCCGATCACGAAGAAGGCGTACGTCAGTGTCAACACGTGATGGATCCAATGGAGAGACAATAGGGACTGTTTGCGCAGAACTATGAACACAGTGTCTCCCAATTCCAGTACTTTGGACCAGACAAACACCCAGTACCAGAAGGTCAGCCGCACGTCATAATAGTAGGAACTGTTACAATAAGACGACTCCAAACCTGAACTCTTAATAACGTAAACAAATTCGGGTAAACAACGAATTGTACCGAATATCGAGAATATGGCTAATAGACTGTTCCAGCAGAACATCAGTGACCGCAACCCGAACCCCTTCTTCTGGTCTGACATCAGCCGCTGACCAATTAGTACGAAGAGCACATAAACGGCACTTATGTAGAGCGCCACCGACCAGTTCTGGTAAAGCCATTGTCGGTGGAAGTCTCGGCCAAATCCCGCCTCAAAGCTGAAAGCGAACGGAAGACCCGAAAACTGTGACCAATCTGTGGATACATTGCGGATCAGTTTTGAGTTGAGATCTTCATTGGCGCCGAACATGTCTTAAGTCGATGTCTTTATTAACAATAAGTCGATTATTATTTGACGACTTTTATGGAAAACTAAAACTTTGTCTCAAAATAACTAAACTATTATTTAAATTATTAAACTATTTATCGTTTTATTGTATTTTAGTCACAAAACTCTGTTTGTATTCAATGACTGAATAGAATACAAAAAAAAAATGTAATAAAAGATTTTTATTTAAACTTAGAGTCAATGAGAGACAGAAAAAATTAGTTCACAAAAAGTTACAGTTTTAGCGTTTGTCTGCTCTGAAACACTGGTGTTTATGATGTGATTCAGCGCTTATACTATGAATTATTACAGTTTTATTGCACAGACTATTCAGAGTCCCTTTTCTTATCGTCAGATTTGATGATTTTCTGCTGATTTGATTCGCGCTTTTCTTTTACAAAACAATTTTGAATAAAACTATTCTTAAAATATATATCAAAAGTAATGATACTTTTTTCCAAACACGAGATTACAGTTCGTGTTTAGGTATGTGTCATATGGTCTGACGAATAGTAGGCGTATTCCCAACGCTCAGACACTCGCACTCTGACAGACAACAGACCAACTCTTTTCAAAATAGTTGATTCTTCTCTTCTTATAAATTATTAATAATTGTGATTAACACTAATCAATAATGTGCTCACAATTTATACAAATTATTATACGTTTCTTCTCTTCAATTATTTATTTCATTATTTAAAAAGTTTTTTTTATTAACACTTTATCCACAATAAGAGTCTGGAATAATGTGATTCTTCATAAAAGATTTACTTGCGATCAGAATATATTCCGATTCTCTGCTCAGATATCTTCAGGAAAGAAATGTTTAAAAAGAGAAAAATATTAAAAATATCAGTTTTCAATTGACAAATGTTAATGGATTTCATTTAAACACATGCATTTTGACTCGAACAGAACAGAATCAAATGTCTGGGTTTCAATAGGCATACAAAGCGAGCCCATGACCACAGATTTTAATCTTCTTTTCAAAGCAGGAATCAAAAGACTGTTTTAAGTCTAATGGGATTCTCACGACTAAACTGTTTGCCAGAAAACCTAATCATAAGTGTATTTAACAGTAATTTTCTGTTCAGTCAAATAAAAACTCGAATGCGTCAAACAATTGGCAACAAATATATTTCAAGAGATTTCCAGAGCAATAGGAATAATGAACTCAGGCATCAATCTGTATGAGAATAGTTGAGTTGTGCTGGAAGTGCTGTTGTCATAGCAGACACTAAAACTTTGATCGCTCCTTTTTTCATTGTACCAAATGTACAGAATTTATTCATTTATTTTTTGTAAAGTCATTTGTTTACCACTACTTCCACTATTGTATAATGTATTTCAGTGACATTTATTCTGTGCTTAATATCAATTCAATAGAATTTTATTTCAAACCAATATTACTCGCGATATAAATATTGGGAATAAACTTAATTTTTAGATAAACATTTAAATATGAATATAATTGAATTTCAATCAGCAAGAACACATGTCGACCAAAGACAACCTTACATATTATTGTTGCCTTAAAAAGCTGATAAAGCTATTGCTTCTCATAAATTGAATGATAATTTTTCAACCTTCATCTCGAATTGCAATAAAATCGAGAGTAATCTTAGATGTTTTGCTGTCGCATCAAATCATTAATAATTAGCTGTCAATAAATTTAGTGGTTAGATAAGATGCCAATATTAATTAGTAGTTACTAAATAACACAGGTACATCGATAGATGATTAGATTTTGATAGTAGGCAACTTGACAAACAGAATTATGTGAAGTCACCGTCAATTTATTAAATGAAATACCAATAATATGGAACACTATGTTTACTTTAAAGATAAAAATATGAGAAAAACATATAAAACTTATATAACATATAATATTGAAATACCTGTTAAATGTATGGGAAATATTCTATCAAAAGCCAGACATCTATTAAGCGATAAAAACACTATAATAATGGAAATTTCAGATCAAAAAACTACTGTAATGACTGAATTTGGTTTTGTCAGCGCAGTCAGCAAAAAGTTGTTCAGGTAACTTTTTAATCGATGAACGTGATTGCACGCTTACACACACACAGGGAGAGAGTCAAAACATCGACTGATCTGACACACAGACACTGGTATATACAGTTAGAGAGTGCAGAGTAAAAGTTTACACCACTTTTCATTTAATGAATTCATACGAGGAACTATTTTTAAGGCCAAACGAATAACCCGTTTTACCATTTGTTTTGGTTCTACATTCATGACTTTCACCTATCAATTGATGGCAGTAAAAATAATTTTTTCGCCATCAATCATATAATTAATGTCTATAATAAATTGTAAGACACTTTTTAAAACTGAATTTCGTAATCAGTTTTTGATCTACAGAAGTATGAGTTCAGCTGTCGATCACGAGTTGTCGAGTTCAGTTTCACATATTTAAAACCGTTTCGCACATACCTTTCCCTATCGATTGCCATTTTTTCGGCTCTAATTATGAAAATATCAAACTATTAGCAGATTTATAACCTTAATAGTCTTCAAATCTAATCATTCTTTTGTTTTAAGTCAAATGTAAGGAAATTTAACTTTGAATTAATGATTAATTGAGAAGAATTATTACTCATTTTATTTGAATATATTTCATAACATTTTGCTGAAAGAATTCAATTGAATAACATTTAAAGACATTTGCATTGAATTTTAAATTAAAATTCATAATAAAAAATAATAAATTAGTTTTTCTCTAAGTTAGAGACTGTCATGAATTAAAAAATATTTTCAAAGCAAATGTTAGGATAAGAAAAACATATTTCGAAGTCAATTAACATAAATGTAAGGGTAAGTCAATTGAGCGGAAAAATGTTTTAAAGAAAAACGTTAAATATTTAAAAAGAATCTTTTTGAAAATTGAATTAAATAAAAGTCTTGCTTAACATTTGTCAGAATATATTTAAGTCTTATAAAAACAAACAGTGATTTATAAATTAAAATGTTTTGAGAAAATAATTTAACGATTAATGTAATGCTTTGTAATTGAATGGATTTTTCAAACAAGTTTTCGATTACTTTTTTGACATCCATTTAGGTCTGTGTTCTTTGCGTTGAATGATTCTTGTCAATGATTTGGCAGACCTGACACGCCAGGTATCAAGCTCAATTTCATGCTCGTCCTTAAAGGGTACAGCATTTGATGTGGGCTGAGGCTCATCGGAAGGCTTTTCCAAATTTCTTGTTTCAATGATCTTCAGTCTATCTGCTGGTGTAAGAATTGGGATACTGTGGGGCACCGGCCAGTTCTCTACTCTGGGTTTGTCAGATATTAAGTTGACATTCCTATATCTTTCGATGGCTACGGCTGTAAAAGTGAGGGCTTTCTTTCGGGGTGAATCCATTCTAGAGGTTCGCTCCAGTTTTCTCTTCCGAACTATCTTTTCATAGAGTTGATGGCCTCCAACGCCATTCGTTACTGGGCTCGTAGACAGAGGATATGGACCTTTGGATGTGGAGGGCTGATCTAAAACCGTATTTTGTATTTCATTGTCAGCCTTTCTTTGTCTGAGACGTTCAGCACTATATTCAGGCATTTGTCCGATTGGCAGCAATTTCTTAAATTTCTTGACCTTTGGCTCAAATGTGTTATTCGAGAACTTATTTTTATTCTTCAATATTGGTCGGAGAGGTTTGAGGGGTCGAACAGGTCTGAGGGTTCGAAGAGATGTGTTCGCTATGTTTTCTTTATTAGACTCAATGCTAAGCTTTTTCGGTTGACTTTCAATCTTTGTTTTCTCTTTACTGACCAGACTTTTTGACACTTCCACCGGTTTGCCATTTGTGCCATCGGTGAGGCTCTCAACTTTTGACTTACTTTGATTAGCATTTTCTTTCATTTCTTCTTTGTCTTTAGTTTGAACTTTTTTGATCACTTCCTTCTTCTGATGAATACGTTTTTTACCATTTTTATCAAATTTAGGCAACAATTGTTTCCATTCTTGGATCACTTTATGAGCCAATTGGGAGACCTCTTCGGACCAGTTAAGAGCCCTAACCTTATTGACAGTCATTCCGAGTTTTGTCTTTTGCAGAGTTTCCAAAGTCATCGGCTTTTGGCGCAACTGATTGAGAATAGCGATGGCGGCCGACGGCCTTCGCTTTGAGCCAACTGTCGGATTAGTAATTAATTGAGACAATTGTCTGTTAAGACTTCTTATGTCGATCGACATCTTAGACAAAATTTATAAAATAATTAAAAAAATAAAATTTAATAAAATTTAATAAAATGTTTAACAAAAAGCGTAAAATATTTTAATTAAAATAAAAGTCAGTCAGACGTGAAGTCAACGAATGAAATGATTTTCAAATAGTTATCGATAAAATGACAAAACTTTCCAATTTAAATATTTAAATGACCTTGTGTTTTACTGATATTAAATATCAAAATTGTCAAGAGACGAGTTCACACAATTATTCAAATTATAAGTCATGCCTAACAAAAAGGGAAATTTTTAAAATATTCCTGAATATTGGAAAAGTATAATTGAATTGCTATCAAATGATTGAATATATTTGGGCAAAAATTATTGAATGCAATGGTTTCTTCAAAAGCAAATCACTGACCAGGACATTGTTTTTTAGGGTATAGCGGGAATTCAAAAATTTTGATATATTCTGAATCTACTAATCGATTAGAATCGACCAGTATAACTTTTTTTTGCGAATAACCACAATTAAACCCGAAATTGGCATGACCAAAAATACTCTATAAGACAAGATTTGAAAGATGCATTTTATACTTTAATAAGATTTATGTAAAGTTTAGATTCATTAAAACTATCAATGAATGAACTGTTGAATGAAATTCATTTCTCAAAAGGTCTTATGTTTACTTTTCAAATAATCCTGCATATTCTATGATGATAAATGCTTTTGTTATTTTGCACGAATCACTTCTCTTGAGACATGAATTTCAATATACAAGTTCATTCTTTGATAGTTTTAATGAAATTAAACTTTATATAAATCTTACTAAAGTATAAAATGCATCTTTCAAATCTTGTCTTATAAAGCATTTTTGACCATGCCAATTTCGGGTTTAATTGTAAATATTCGCAAAAAATAGTTATACTGGTCGATTCTAATCGATTAGTAGATTCAGAATATATCAAAATTTTTGAATTCCCGCTATACCATAAAAAACAATGTCCGGGTGAGTAATAGAGTGAAATCATGATAAATTTTGAATTATTATATTTAAATTAAATAGGGAACTTGCAATTTGAAGAAACTCCTATTTAAATAATTAGAATTGAAAATGTCATATCATGCTTTAATAAGTTTTATTGAAAGTTTAGACTCATTAAAACTATCAATGAATAAACTTACTTATTGGAATTTGTATCTCAAAAGAAGCGTTCACCCAAAATTCAACTACAAAACTTTTTATAAACTTTATTCAGATTTTTTAATTTTAAACATTATGTTTATTAAAAATAATATATAAAGATATTCCATATTTAAAGTAGGGTTATGCAAGCTTTTAAATTTTGTTGTATTGCAAGATTTCAATAATAACAGGAATTTTTGGTTGCGATTTTCGAATGTGTAGTTAATTTTTTATAGTTTAAATCTATGTAGATGAAGTGTTTCAATTTTTATTTTTACACGATAAGAAAATAATTGCGCTTTATGAAAAATTGAATAAATAAAAAACCATTTTAGTTAATGAAATTTTATTTTAGTAAAAAAACAAGTATATAAGGCATAAGTTTTATACAAGAAGTAGTGCATTGACTCTTTGGTCAGGTTAAGGATTTCCTGAAGTGAAACTGTCAGAGTCTGTGCAACACTTTTAGTCAAATTTAATAATATTTTCTTAAAATATCCTAATTAAGAAACATTTAGGTGACAATTAAGGCTTTCTTTTAAATAAAATAGTATTAAAATAGTGTTACATAGTTAGCCGTTGGGTCAGCATACACATAAAAATGGCCATCAAATGATGAATGTTTTAGTAGTTTTAGTATTCTGGGTCTGGTTATCGAAAGACTGCAACTCCAATCCCATATCGGCCGCATCTTGTGATGTGCACATCGATTGCTTCGCCACTGTCTCTCATATTCGCTCTTCCCTTGACT